>VACF01002658.1:0-102887 GCA_006891605.1 Pleurozium schreberi | reverse complement strand
CTTGATTTCCGCATTATTAGACACATCAAATATCTTCAAGAAGATCCCATCTTGGGTTGTCTTGGAGTCCGCCTTATTGAACACATTTTGCGACCCAAATGTGTTGAGAGGTTGCTCAATCCTAAGGACCGCAAAAATCAATATGTGCCCTTGAAGGATTTAGAATTGAAGGTCGTAAGGAGTGGTGTTGGTGCCACTCACAATTGGAAGTTATGTGAAGGTTTGGGCATTGGACACAACAAGGTGAGTACATTATTGGGAGGCTTGGCATGGAAAAGACTTTTGGAAAGGCGGTCATGTGACCTACAAAACTATCACAAGGAAGTTCGATCTTTGAGCAAGTTGACTCCAAATGGTGCTACTTGTTGCAAAGATGAGAAGGATGATATACCAACCCCTTCATTTTGGCAAAGGTCACAAAACCTCTTGTACGGGCCTATGGTTGAGAAGCTAGACAACATGAACAAAGTTCAGCATGAGCATCAAAAAGAACTCATGTCCAAATTGGATGATGTGATGCAATCCATCCAAAGATTGGAGCATGGCATAGAGAACTTGCAAAAGGACTTGTTGCATGAAGTGTGTTCAAGGATGGATGATTTGTTAGCATTTTCAGTGGAGATGCAACAGGCCCAAATTCCGAAAGTGGCATATCTTTGTGAAATCGATAGTCGAAAGCTTTTGACTTTTGTAGTGCCTGGCCTTGACAGAATGAAACTTCACCTCATGTGTGAAAGCATGCATGGATTCCATGAGGTTCCCAATCAAGAAGGATGTGTGGTTCATTTTGGAACGGATGAGACAAGAAGATTTCTTGGGATGTTAGCTTGTGGATTGAAGATAGCCACCATATTGACCAAGATTGGTGCCCATGTTGCTTGTGGGATGGGCTCCATGGTACCCGATTTTAGTGATGGTTGCAATTTTACTGCTTTGATTCTTGACACACCTGGAGTTTTAGACTATAAAATTCCTCAAGCAACTTTGGAATCATTGCCTGTCGAAGAGAGGAGGAAGGTTTCAAGGATCTCCACTATTGACACATGCGAAGCACATGAGTGGTTGAGAGAATTTTTGGAGCCACAATGTCAAAACCAAAGAGAGTTTCGTAAGAACTTCAGATTGAACAAGGTTGTATACAAGAGGGGAAGTCGATCAATAGCTTGGATTTGTGATAAATGCAAGTTAGAGCAATGTGACGAGTTGCACTAGAAGGGGCTTTAGCAAAGATCTAGTGAAAGTATAAAACTATGATGTGGTTGGTGATGTAGACTTCATGGAGTGGGTGATTTTGGTTATCTTGGAGGCTAAGAGGAAGTAGAAGTTTTACTAATTTTTATCACATGGATTTGGTCTGTATGCTTATCAAATGTAATTTAGATAGTTTGTTTATATTTTTCAAATGTAAATAAACTACTGGAAACCATCCCAAGATTGGGGGTCATCATAAGCATTGGAGTGAGTGGTATGTGGTGGTGTTCCGTTCGGCCTAGAAACACAAATTTGAAGCTAAGAGTTGAGATTTAAGGTCACCTACAAGGATTGCTAAAATGAATAAATGATTTTCATAAAATGTTTTCTATCTTTGTATTTGCCAAAGGATTGTAGGATTCCTTTCTTAAAGATGTACCTACTGGATTATAAAGCCCTTTAGATTGTAAACATAACAATTTTATATTTCATTCTTTTGAAAGTTTTTAAAAAATTTCATAGTTAGTAGTTTTTTTATTTTGGCATGAGTTTAGAGAGTCTTTTTGTAGGTTTTTCATATATATATATATATATCCTAGGACTTTCAAAATGGGGGAAAAGTCTTAATATCTTTTTGAAGACATACTTGCACGTTTCAAAGCTTTTGGTCCTTAATTTTAACATAACTACCGTTTATATTTTGAACATAGAAATTACAAATACCTTCCTTCTAGTCAATAGTAAAAATAGAGCAAGGACGTCAACATAGAAGCATCTATCATGAACTTTGGGGTTGCTCTGAAACAAAGTCTTCTTACTGCCATTGAATCTAGATGAATGACTTTGATTTCCACATGCATGACATCATAGTCTACAAATGTTGATATTACGGTAGGAGCATTCAACTGCGTCACTGTACCTAATGGCATTAGCTTATGTGTAAGACATTGATTTTTGAATATAAATGTAGGTAGATTGTAGATAGCTTATCATTTAGGTCCAACAAAAATAAGCTATTTAAAGTCTACCTAAATTTATCATTTGAAATGACTATCATCTATAAAAAATTGATGCCATTACGTACATTGACACCATTGGGTGCTCCTTGTATAAAAAATTTGCTAACATGAACATTCCTTTCCTCTTGTGTTTTGAAAGTGAAGTCTTCTTAACCCCTTGGCACAAGAGCATCCATTGTTTGGACGACAAACAAACAAAAACTTCTGTATTTTGCAAGCGATAATTGATTTTCATACATCTTTTCTTGAAGAAGTACATGGACATGTTTTGTACCCGAATCTGTAAACCACTCCCAGGAAATCGCCCGTTCATTTTCCGAGAGGGTTTTGTTGCGCAATCAACCGTAATGGCTGATTATGCAAGCAAACCTGCGTAATCGAGCATTACGGATTCTTCAACTAATTTTGTTTTTTCATCCTGCGTGTTTCATTCTTTCTTTTTCCCTGCTCGTGATTTATGTCGAGCAATGTCCCTCGTCATCAGGCATTTCGTGATATAAAGCGCCTTTCGTCGGGCTCCACCCTCCTCATTGGCCCTTTATATCGCGGAATGCCCTCCTCCTTGCCCTATATGTAATGCATAGGCTGAGAATGGTTCTGGAGAAGATGGAATTTCCCTTTTCCCAATGTTCACTGCAAAGAAGGAGTTGGAATATTTAGAGGATTGCACTTCATTTCGAGTGGTGCATGATTTGACAAACGGAGGTTATCAATCCTACTCCGTGTCGCATGAAGACAAATTTGCATCTGTAGTAGTGTATTGTCGCGCTCAAGAGTGGCACATTTCAATTCCCAACAAGAAGACTTGCATTTGGAATTCACATCACACTAAGGTAGAAACACCCATTTCCTTCTCATTCTCGTACCCTAGATTGGCCCTAAACGTGTCCCTAGACTATAATTAATGTGTCCTTAAAATGCTTAACTCTGATTTGTTGACTCCTTTTCCCCAAACACCTACTTAACTCTAATTGGCTTCATACTGATTTTTGCAAATTACGGTTTAGTGCCCACAGCCCACGTATGTGACAATTTCAGTGGTCTACATCTAATTTTGTTTTCGAATATTCATGATTTTCATTCACTAATTCCACAACAGGGATTAATTAAATTATTTAATTATGGATCAATATGCATGAAGCGGAATCATTTGGTTGAATGTTGTAATTTGCATATAAATGGCCATAGTGAAATGAATTGTATGTTCATGTCTTTTTAAATATTGGGACCCTAATCAAAGTGCTTGAATCATTGCAAGAAAAATAATGATGTATGAACAATGAATTCTTGGTGAAGCATTTAAATATGGTGCCTTGGAAGTTTATGGTTGATTGAATGTGTAAAGGCAACATTTAAAAATAATAAATTGTGTTATAGTTGGAAAATCCATTGCTTGGAAGGCTAAGTACTGAGTACACACTCTCCACTAGACTCTTGTAGGGGTGTTTTTTGTCAACTCATGAAAAACACTCATAGTTGGGTACATATATGTTTCTTTCAACAAGTATTAGATAGTTAAATATACAATAGTTTGTCAATTAAAGGCTCAATCCAACCTATTAGCAATAGTGTGTCAACAAATTCTTTGCAACTTTAGAACAACTCATTTGTGCCATAGAGCCACTAGGAATACAACATAATCAACTAGTTTTTGTCCAATCTAGTTTTTTTGAAATAGAAATTAATTACTGATGCACCTCATATCTTTTTTGTTGCAAATTGTTTTGAAATGGGTTTGGCAAATGGAATGATGAGACTATGTCCGTGGAAAACATCACTACTAATTAAAAATAAAAATTACAACTAATTTTGTTTAAGACTAAACAATTTTTGGATTTAATTTGTGGTGTGCATGGCAATCTAGCGTTTACTACTACATAAATTTAGGGGTGGCCTTCTAAATCATACAATTTTGGAACTCATAGAGACAAGAAAGTAACAAGTAATTGAATTGAAAGGGACCTCGGCTATTGTTGAATCATTTTATTCAGTGATAATAAATGCTTTGAGAAAATTAGCAATGGCTTTATTGAATTTATTGAATTTGAATTGAATTTGCAAATCAAAATACATTGTTTTAAGAACTTTGAAAATTTGTTCCATTAAATGCACATTGAATTGGGATAAAAACAATATTTTGTACTAACTAGGTCTATAATAAAAGATACATAGTCATGTTGAGAAAACAAGTGACTTTTTTTATATGGATTGGTCTTCAAGGATTTTTAAATTTGTATTGTTTACATTTACATTTTTGAATGTACATTGTTTACAAACTATGAGGTGAATTTTTTTTCAATAAAGATCATGAAGTAGTTAATTTGTAATTGCGTAACCAACCATATATAGTCAATCTAATATTTTAGGCTCGTTTTTATATGGGCAATTTAATCCTTTTGACCGTTTTAACATTGTTTACAGGCAATATTGAAGGTTAAGTGGTTAACTATTGGAGGCTTTGATTCTTTACTGAAAAACACATATGCAATACCATTAATGTAAGAGTAAAATTTTCCAATCTTACTTGATTGCCAAGATTTTAGCAAAGCTTGCCAATTTCACTTGATTTGAGATCCAAAAAATTGTTTTTCCATTTGCTTTGAAGATGGTCCCAATGGAAAGAGTTCAGTGTTATTCATGAGTTTTACCACTAAAAATTAAAACATGCAAGTATTGATTTGGAGTTATTTGTGATTTATACTTATAAAAAAGATTGCATTTCAACAATTGCAAGGCAGATTGTTTGGTGAGTTTGAATGCTCTTCATTTGAACTTAAGGTTTTTGAAAGTGCATTTTATTGTATTAATATAATTTTTAGTTGTTCATGTCATCTCCAAATAAATCCTAAAAARCTCTTATATACAAATTTCTCAAACATTGTAGAGAGGGGAATTATATTGAAAATAAGATATGTATATTTTTCTTGTTATAATCTCACAACTCCTATGCACATTCACACTCAAAATTAGTATGCATTCTAGTAAGCAAACTCTTTGAACATATGTATGGTTAGATTTTGAAAAAATAATTAATTTCTTTRTTGGGATTACTAGAAGTTCATGCTCTTTTTTCAGAAGAAAGGCACACTTGGAAAGATTTAAGCACTTAAGGGTTAAGGCAAAATGGAGTATATTTTTTAATACAAATTTGGGTGTAAAATTATTTCAAATCAAGCACTTGATAAGCATAGCAGTGCATGCCAAGAATTGTTGCATGGTRATATGCAATTACTCTACATTGGAGCTTGCTAACTCTTCAAATGGCAATGACAATTTTGTGTATGTTGAAATTTTTGTTGTTAAAAGAAACTTCTAATRATAATTGGTACAATAATTACAATTTTTAGAGTATGCTTATTCAAAATGTTGTATTTTCAATCCTTTCTAATGATAYTATAGATTCTTTTTATTTGAAATGAAAAAATTAGCTCATGAAGGTAGTTAAAAGTGTTGCTCAATAGACCAAAAATTTCAAAATAATTCAATTTCAAAATGCTCATGATTTATTTATCCTTCAAACATTTCAAAGAAAATGTTGTTAAACTTAGCCAAATTTAGTACCACTAAATGATAAATTTTGTAGTTATACTTTTTCTATATATCCTTAGAATTTTTGAAGACACATTTCAGATTCTTAACTAAAGCTGATTTGACAAAAAAGTGATTAATTTATGTTCAATAAGATCTACAGTCATAGACATTAAACAAAACATTTTTTTTCTGGTATATTAGGAATCATGTTGTAAATTGTTTTCATTCTTAAATTTAATATTACGAAAACCACTGCCAAGATTTGTCCTGTTCACTACGCGGGAGGATTTTGGATTACAATTAGTGTTATTATACCCATAATGCCTTTTATCATAGGACATTTTGGACAAAAAGAAAAACATCATCACTAGGCTCTACCCTCCTTGTTGGCCTTTTTCTCTTCCCAAAATGCACTCCTCCTTGGGCATTGCCTTGTACAAAAAACTCTTGGAAACCTCCTAAGAGATTCATTCAACTTTGATAGATATAGACAATTAGTTTTGTTCTAAATTATTATAACCATATTACTCATGTCAAAAAATAATAATAACCGTATTAATAGATAACAATTTAAACTCTTATTTGTCTCACGATATGTTTTGTAAGAATTTATAAGTTGCGGTTTACAAATTTGAGAACATTCCATACCTTTAGGGCATGTTAAAAAACTGATTTTAAAAATAGATAATTTTTTTTTGAAAAATTCAATTTTCAAATTTTTTTTTTTAAGGAGTAATTATATTTTAGCATTTGTGGAAAATCGTTTTCTAGAAATAATTAAAAAATACAGTAGAAGACTGCCAAAGTTACCCTACACTTATAGTTGATGGTTCAAAATGACAATGTTGATTGGCTTTTTCGAAAATATTATGAAGAAATGGAAGAATTTGATAATACCAAAATCAATAACTAAAGGAACATTGCATGCAGTGTGTTGCTGCAAAATAAGTAAATTGAACACAAGAAAGTGTCAAATAAACAGAAGATGTGATATTAGAGAAGGTGATATTAAAGAGAGGCATCCCCACAGCACTGCGAGGTCGTTGAAGAGGACGTTGACCCATCGGCAGCTACAATTGATCTCGTCCTGCCTGCAGCGCTCGTTTCGGGGATCAAAAATTGCGCGATGTGCTCAATTTTGGTAACAAGCCCACTAATGGCAAACAGCAATCGCAACCCTGTTTAGTGATGAGAGCAGGATCGGAATCGCAAATTCGCGACGTCTCATACCATCGTTGAAGGATGAGATCGATCGGTTGGTGACATTCGCTACTGAACAAATCCTCCATGAACATCCCAAATAGTTTCAAATTGGAGCTGGACGGCTCGAATCTGATGCGAAGCAACAACAAGACGCGGATGGCCTCYAGCAGCAGCAGAGCGCCATGGTCACGACTTCTGTCATGTAGAAGAATGGCGTTTTTCTTCGGCTGGATGCTCACCATCTTCGTCATCTCCGAATTTTACACCTCGCAATCCGAGAATCACCTCKCCACAATCAATTGCGAGGGAAGGTGGGTGTACATGTACAAGCTCTCGGAGGTTTACAACGGAGAATTCGTCCAACAATGTGCCACGTTCAAGAAGGGGCGTGACCTGTGCATGTACATGGAGAACGGGGGGTTAGGTCGAGGGTTTCGATTTGGAGCAGAGCACGGAGGACCTGCGGAGGAGAATGGTTCTCCAGGGCCTTGGTACAATACTTGGCAATTCGCACTGGAGCTTTACTTCCATGAGAGATTGGTGCGGCAGTATCCGTGCCTGACTAGTCGGGAAGATCTTGCGAATGCGTTCTATTTGCCCTACTACGCGGGGATGGACTTGTCTCACCGGTTCACACATCGGTTGGCGAAAGAAGAGCGATATTTGGAGCTGGCGATTGCATTTTTGGAAATTGTCAGCTAGATTCATTGGACGGGCAGTCTGGCCTCGTTGTGGCTCGGCTTGACTGGCTATGGATTTGACTGTTGACAGACATATTGACGTGCTTTGGTATCATTCTTTTGCAGATAAGCAATGTGTCGTTGCCAGTGAAGATGGAAGGGAAGACGCTGGAGGTGAGCTGCAACAATCCTCCCGTGCTGCTGAGTGCGATGCATCAGTCGGTGTTTTGCTTGCAACCACCGGGGGACAGCCCCACACGCCGATCCTTCTTCGACGCCATGCTCGTGGGATGCATTCCTGTCATCTTTCACAAAGCGGCTGCTTGGTCGCAATATGTCCACCATCTTCCTGAGCACGGTGCCAGCTTCTCCGTCTTCATCCCGGTAAGAAGATCACCCCAACTACGATTAGCTAACTGGAGTTAGTTGCGAAATACATGCGCTGCCTAAGTTATGTCATTTTGCAAATCGATGCTAACTGACTTCTTATGAGTTTAGATTCATAATGCCTCGAATTAAAATTAAACCCAGAACATGTACCCCTGTGTTCGTGCAACTGGTTTCATGCAATTGGTTTCGTACAATCGGAAAGGTTCACCTAAACCCTATAACCATGTGTAGCATCCTTCCGCAGGCTGGTGCATTTTGCACCCTATGGTGATTTCCTAGTTCTCGTAGGAGACTAGTTTAGCTCCTTGATTTCGGATGTGTAAACTAATTGTACCTCTACCAATAGCTTGAAGACCTGAACCCACTTGCACCATGTACCATACTGTGTGATGCATTGTGATTTTCTAGTTACTGTAGGAGCCAAGTTTTAACTCCATGATTTTGGATGAGTAAATTAACCAGACCTGTGCCTATGGTTTGACGTTCTACTTGGTGCAAGTGGTGTCACCTTAGAATTACTTACAGATGACGAGTTCAATTGGTGACGGCAGGTGACGGTGGCGAGCAAGAGTGATGTCATCAACATCTTGAGCAAAGTGGGCGAGTCGAAGATCAGTGAAATGCAAGCCAACATTGCGAAGCTTGTCCCTCGCATTCTGTACGCTCGTCTGCAAGGGATGGGTCAGGAAACAATGCCACCATCAACGCGGGACGCATTTGACATCGCCATGGAGACTGTGCTCGGAAGGATCAATTCGCTCACCCGCAATGAAACCTCCTCGTCTCGGATCTCTGTATCATAGGTACTGCACCACCCTAATCGCTCTGTACAAAAGTGAAGTAACTCCGGCTTTCTTACGAAGTATGCCTACATTAAGAGTCTAATATTTGTTCGAGGTCATCTATTATTTGGGGGGCTTTCATTTCACCAGATTTCAACAAATACTTTGGTCCAACGATAAGCTTAATAAAAATTTCAGGAGGAAAATTTGATTATTTAGCCAGATTTTGAGCAAATTTGCTGAAATTTTGCTGTACATCGCTAAGAATTGTATTGTAGCTACCAAATAACAAAATCATTAATCGAAATTGACCAGATTTCGTAGCCTCAACCAAATTTGTGAAGCTACTCCTGTGAGCAACGAAAATGAAAAATGAAAGACTGTTCCACATTCCTTTGATTTTCAAAACCAGAATATCTTTTTGTCCGTAAAGGACCAAGGCATTTTTTCCTCAACAACCACTCAAGCTGCCGTTTCTACTGCAGTCAATTAAAAAACGTAATTTTATTCCAGGAATCTAACTATAGGATCYTGTACTAGAACATTCACTGAAGTTTGACTGTATACATTAACCCTCAAATGTCAAGAGGACGTTTTTTGTTTGATGGATGACAAAGAATCCTTCTAATTGCATTTTTGTCCAATTATTCATACATGGAATTTTGTTGTGAAAAGGGGAGGTGTTTTACAGTAGTTTGACTTCCAGTTAGTGCTTTTGCAATTCTTTTAGCCAATGATTCACACAGTAACCAAAGGAATGATGTGCATGGTCACCAGCTCGTCCTTTAAGGGTTAAAGGTTAAAAGAGATGAGCATTTGAAGTTAGATAAAAAGCTTTCCTAGACCCACTTCAAAGATTTAAGATGGCTTTGACCTTGTATTGTGGAATTTTTAGCACTATAAACTTTGAATTTAAAAAATCATCATACCAAATAGCATGTTAGGCATATATTCACCAATTTTTGTGGCCAATTGAGATTCAAAACACATACTACATAATCTACATTGCAAGCATGTTCTATAAATTTAGAATAAATTGTCCACTTTCTAAATGGCATTTTCCAATGCAAATTTTTTTTAAACAAAAAGTCCAATGGTAGATGGAAAGATTTTGTCTTTGCTCAAATCTCCAAAAAAGAAATCCAAAAAATAATATTATCTCTAATAAGAAGCCTAATGTATATTTTCAATAGACTAAATACATCAAACAAATTGAAATAAAGTGTTCCAATGTGTTTTAACATTGTTAGCATGTTCTCCAATGTTTGTTTCCATCAATAAGAATAGGAACGYCAAGTTCTTCCTCATCTCATCTTCCATGGATAGAAAAACATTGGGTGGAGACAAAAATTTTACTTAAAAGACATGTTTTTAGTACATTCTTCCTTAAAAGACTCTTTTTAGATCATTACTTAAAATCTTATCTCTAGGACTATACTTAAAACACCCGCTTCTCTTGTAGTGCACAGCAACCGCGATCATGAGCTTGTTGTGCGTCCAAGTCGTCTTCGGAATGGGTTTTACAGTAACACCTGAACGTGGAGAAGATTATTTGCAACTCCATGTCTGCGCCTTTCAAGGACAGCACGATTCCTCCCGCTGTTCTCCGACTCGCGTACCACGATTGTTTAGTTCGTGTAAGTAATCAATTCAATTCAATCCAATTCCCGGTGCATCAATTCATCGTCAATTCAAACGGTAAAAATTCATCCAATTCACACGTTCTCAGTGACTTTCTGCACCAGAGTTACTGTACCGGATTAGGATCTAAATGTACCAGTTGTACTTCTGAATTTCAGTTGTGGCAATTGAGAGACATGGATCCCGATATGATACCAGGCTTCGGAGAAACTGGTTTCAGTGTTCAATGTTCTATGCACATTCATTATTTGGGCTTAAAGGGGTTGCAATATAGCTTACGATTCGCCACAGTTAGATCGGCTCCGAGGCTTCCAATCGCTTAATTTTTAATGAAAAAAAACAAATCCAAATTGAGTCTCATGTTAAGCAGTTTTGAGTAGGTCGCTGAGAGGCTTTCTTCAGTACACCTCATTTTAGACTCAGCACATACAATGTCCTAGACTGATATAAAATCTGTCTGTATTTCAATTCTACTGAATTATTCACAATACGAGCAATCAATGTAGTCCTATTCAAATCATGAACCCTGCAATAGACGGATACAAAAAAAAGGATACTTGACATGGTCACACCAATATTAAAAAAAAAAATCTAAAATCGCGCAACAGATTGGTGACATTTTTGAAAACTATTTGGTAGTTTTGATTCAATTCCTGTTGCCAGGAGCGCATACCATCGGAGAAGCGCCATGCGTGACCGGCTATGGACCTACCCGTGCTCCTCCGCCGTCGACCCCGCTTCGCCCTCCTCCTTCGCCGCCACCCTGAAGAAAGAATGACCCCAACCAAACTTAACCACCTCGGAGGTGGATCTGTATCTCAGGATGCCAACGAAATTCTACACGCGGTACTACAAGAACATACAATCCAGCTTGGGCCTGCTCACCTCCGACCAAGGCATGTGGTAMGACTSGCGTAMCRAAGGAAGTCCAGTGCRTATCAACACCAACTCGACACCTTCACCACCAACTTCCGGAGGGCCATGGTCCAGATGAGTCTGATTGGAGTGCTGACGGGAGGCTCAGTCCAGATTCGGAAACAGTGCACATTTGAGAACTGAAGTTTAGGGCTCTGGCATCTTGCAGTGTAGAAAGTTTGTTGGGGTATCTACACATACGTACATATTGGTTAGGCTCTTGGAAACGGAATGAAGTACCACTACGTGAACTTCTCAGGGACAGTTCCGATCCTCTCGAGACATGTTATTATCGTATTAACCATTCTGAACAGTGTCATTCATTTCTCCAGTTCTAGCTTACACTGCTGTCTCATTATCAACGCTGAAACAGGGCAAGAGCAAACTCCCATTAAGCGAATATATGCACCACAAATCCTACAGGGAATTTCGTAAACTTCGAATATGATATTGAGAACCTGTTCGAAATCAAGAACTGAGAGAGGACTTTCCAAACAAGGCGACTTTCCGCTGCAGAAGGATGCGGAACTGAGGCCTCATCTCATTACAAATCATCGTAATAATTGTTACATATTCCAAACACTCTTCTCCACCATTTCTCTGTCCATTGATTGTGAGCAAGACAAAATCAAAGTATACCAACTCTTTACTGCACGTCTCAGAAGCTAGACCCCACATCCTGAATTCTTATCACAACACACTCGCACTTCACGTTCTTATAGCGGGAAGGGTACAAAACGTTGTTTCAGGCCTAAGCGTCATAGCTGAGAAATCAAATTATCTCTCAAATCGGAATTTAGGGGCAATGAATGTATAACCACAACCTATCGTAAAAATGGATGCAAACTCAAGTTTCAGAAGAGCACCGTCGCATTAGGATCACAGAAACACGAAACGCTACAACACGTCGAAATGGACTTGATAAAAGTGCCTGAAGGAGGTGGTGTTCATGAACACCATTAAAATAAAGGGGGCAGAAACAGGAGCGCGACCTAGCCTCCGAAACCATACAGGGTTCGGCCCTGTCGCTTCAGCGCATACACTACATCCATCGCCGTGACCGTTTTGCGGCGAGCGTGCTCCGTGTAAGTCACAGCATCCCTGATCACATTCTCCAGAAAGATCTTCAACACACCACGAGTCTCCTCATAAATCAGCCCACTGATACGCTTCACACCACCCCTCCGAGCCAACCGCCGAATAGCAGGCTTCGTAATCCCCTGGATGTTGTCGCGCAACACCTTCCGGTGCCGTTTGGCGCCACCCTTGCCCAAGCCCTTGCCTCCCTTGCCGCGCCCAGACATGGCTAGGACCCTCAGAAACAAGCTTCGCTACACAACAAGAAGTTGAGAGGGGCAGAGTTGAAAGGAAGCGAAGAAATGAAGTGAGCCTGGAGAAAGTTCGGAAGACGAAGCCTTATGTAGGAATGGGAGGGAAAATTCAAACCCGCAGGCGCCAAAATTTGAAACTCCCGCCAGATCTAGAATCCTCGAATCTACACTTTGTGTTCGATATTTTCAGCGAGTTTGTAGATTTTCCTTGTGGGGTTGCAATGTCGGGAATCGATAGATAAATGGCTGCATGACAAAAGAATTGACCTCCATAACTTCAAGGGTTGAGGTAGAAAGACCCATAACCGTTCATTTCTGCTTGTGCATAGATAGAGTCAAAATTCCAATTAGTTTTTTTTTTTCCTTTTAGGATTTAAAAAATTATAATTTTCCACGAAAAATAGAAAAAAATTGGAAGAGTTTCAAAAATGTAAATATGCATAGTAATAATTTATAATAAAAGCATAAAACATTAGGAAACTTTTCAGCCGTGCAGAGGGTTGTTAAGACTTCATTTTCGGCACCCCGCTGTGCAAATACAGAAAAATAAAAAAATAATTTTTTTTTGAAAAATGTTTTTTTTTGGAAAAAAAATTTAAAATTTAAAAATAATAGTCAATCTGATGTGGCACCAGTAGTGCCATGTCATTCCAAATTTTGAAAAATAAAAAATTATTTTTATTTTTTATTTTTATTTTGTAATTGCATTGCAGGGGTGCAAAACTCGCAGTCTCTTGGAGGGCTGAAAATTTTCCTAATGCTATGATCTATAGATTGTATCACATGGTTTTAAATCCACCAAGTACCAATCAATATTTATCAACAAAATTTGGAGAATTTAATCAATTTTCTTTGTTGGAAAGCATTGTAAATCAATTTGAAATTCAAATTCAAGAATTTCACACAAATTGTTTTTTGGTATAAGTTTGAAATGTAAACGTCCAATTATAATCAGTTTTCAAGCTTGTGTATTAGATACACATTGAAGTAACTCTTGATAAGTCAATTTTTRAACTCAGAAATTTATTTTTTGATGTTCAAACATATTAATATTTTATTGTTTCTTGAAGTATAGAATCCCAATACATTACAAATATTAGAAAACAGACATAGATTCTAAGAAAAAACGAATTTCGATTAAAAGTTTTCAAGGTAGGAAAATAGATGACAACAACCATAAGTCCACGATGAACTGATAGGAATATCCAAGCTTGACCCCTTAAAAACCAAACCTTTTAAATTTTGAACAACAAATGAAAGTAAACATTTATTGAGCACACCAAACCTTTTTTTTCATCCCTCTAAATATTTGTAGATTTTGTAATAAATAATTCTCTTACACTTGTATTGTATAAATTTGCACCACTTTTTGTCAAATTTTCTATGGTTTAAAAGGGATAAGTATATCTGACCTTAAGAGCTATTTTTTTCAATTCAATGAATAATCATACAAAAACAATTTTGATAATTTAATAAAACATAAATCTTTAAGGAAACCAATATAATTAGGATTTAAAATTTTTAACTTGAAGGAAAAAAAATTATGAGAAAGCTACAAATTTTCAATCTATGTTCAGTTTTAGAAAGGATTTCCAATTTTTGCTTTCAAATTTATTAAAAAATATTAGATAGTGTAGCAATTGATCCACTGTCTAGTACATATCCACGATCACCTAAAATAATGTTGTACTGAATTTGTATAAAAGCTAACAAATATTGTCTTGGAACTAACATACGATTAAATCATAAATATAGAATGGATTTAAAGCAAGTTCTAATGAGTATATTTTAAACAAAACTTTTTTGAAATTTTTGTAAGATAGGTGAACTTGTTTGCTTTGTAGGAATATTATTTTTTTTCAATTGGTGCCTAGGAGCAATAGTTATACCACAATGAGTCCAAATTTCAACTTGGCAAACTACAAAAAAATACACAAAAACTTGAAATTAAAATTTTGAAAATTTGTTTTTTCATAGATTGTATATTTGTTTACAAGGATAAGCTCTTATTCATTCCATTTGGACTTCTAATGTGAAAGTTATGGAGCATCTTGTTATGTAGGCAATTAGAACATATTTTTTCAAAACAAAAAGTTCTGCAGGGTTAACTTTGATTGTTAGAACAATCTCACTATTGGGATTAATATGTTCTAAATCCATTTTAGAGATATTAATTAACAATTTAATTTTTCTCTCTATCTTGAATTTACTCCTACTTAACATCTTTTTGGAGAAGAAAAATCATATTATTTTATTTTACTTTAATATCTAGACCCTCAATTCAATTTTTCATGGTAAAGTAATTTTACTTCAAAATATGTAGTACAAAGATTTTGAATTCAAAAGGTTCAAAGTCTCATAAATTGATTTGCTTCCATGCCAAAGAATTATGTTTTTATTGCTTAGAACAAATTTATCTTGTAATCTATACCGTCAAAGTTTTAGAAAAAAACTCCACACATTTTCATAGTGGTCTATTGCAAGATCCCGTGATTAGATATTCAAAAAGTTCCATTTTTTACTTCTTTTTTTCTCTTTGCCCTAAAAATGATAAATTTGAGCAGTTTTTAACAAAAGAAAAGCCTTTAAACTTTAGGGTTAACACAAAACCATTTTAGCCCATAGTGGATCTCAATTAGTAACCTAAAGATGATATATTATGATTTTTGTTTAAATTCTCATTAAATTATTATTTTAAGTTGTATTTTATGATAAATCTCCACAATATGGGAAATTTGGACTATTCTTGAACCTTTAGGGTTTAAATGTAGGAACATACTTTGTAGTCATTTTCTATTGATCGAGTTTTTATGCCACTGGCAATTATATTTGAATATTTTGAAATATATTCTTCATTCTTTTGATTTGATGAAATTGCTAAATTTGCTCAACTTTTAATCCATAATAGGATTATGTCAATACATTTTGAAGAATGTACAAACATTCCAATGAACCATTGATATTTTCTTTATCAACAATCGAAATATTATGAATATAAAACGATTTATCCTTAAAGTTAAGATCTTACAAACAGTACCTTGGAAATTTGGAAATAAACGTCTTTGATTTTTTTAACCCATTAAATTTTAATATTGTGATAGGTAATGTAAACTTTTTTGACAACTCATAGATTTCTCAACTTCTTCCAACATTGATAGGACAAAATATTCCAATTAAAGAAGGTTCTATTACAATTTTTATTTGTCAAGTACTACTATTCCATTTTGATTGTTGTAGTCATACTTTATACAAACAATTGACATTATTTCAAATTTTCAATTAAAAACCAAGAAACCTATCGAATATTGAACTCCAAAAACTAGTTAATTTATTTTATTTTATATCTTTATAGATATCTAGATATATAGAGCATGAAATATATACTCATTTATATAAAACTACATCCTAAACAAATATGTGTTCTTATATACACTAGAGATATTTGTTTCTCATAATGTTTGTATTAATGAGTGTCTTATTTTTCATGCACAAAAGCTTATTTTGTAACATACATTTTCATTTAGAACTTAAGAAAGTTTACATTAGATGTTTTTTTAGGCTTTTAGGAGATTATTTTGGTGTTGTTCCCTGAAACTGTACTGAATACCAACCATTGCTGGTCTAAGTTTTTGAAATTTGAAAGAAAAAAATATTATGTTTTTCAAATATTTAAAAAAATATTTAAAAAATAAAAAATGATTTAGGAAATTAGAATGAAAAATTAATAAAATTAATAAAATTAATAAATTATTATAATCTCACATGGCAGACTCTTGACCATGTCAAACTACTTATGTGGCAATGTTCCTATAGTCCGAGAACCCTTAGTCTCCTAGAGGCCCCCCAAAACATCTAATGGCATTTCATTCGTGCTTTTGTTTCAAAACAATCTTCATGTTGGCTTTAATTTTTTTTCCCAAAATGATCTTTTTGTTGTACTTTATGATGTTGCAAAGTCACACGATTCACATGTGAATATCATATACTTAATAAATGTATATCATATTACAAAGTGATATACATATTCACATATATATGATATTCATATTCACATGTATTGTGGATTGATTTCCACTGTTATATAATGAAACTATGATATTCATATTCACATGTGAATATCATATACATTGTTTGTTCTAATTCAATCATCATTGGAATTATTTTTTAGACTCATAAGGTCATTCACATGTTATTATTTTTGAATATTATAGAAAATAGAAAAATATTCAAATTGTAGCAAATGAGTGCTTTTCTTTTCTATCATATCATTATATATACATGTAATTTTTTGGGATTCAGACAATCACATTATTGTTCATTAGAAATTAGACTCCTTTTCTACCATCGAAAAATCTCATAGGTTGACATCTAAACTTGGAACTTTAATAAAGAATATTTGATTTTTTTATAAAAAAAACATTATTCTTTAAATGCCTTGAAGTATTAGTCAAAAAAGACAAATACCTATAATTAATAGATTAGCTTTATAAAACAATAGCTAAACAGAATTTATATTGCATTTTTTTTACTTTTTTTTTGGAACCTTTGAGTATGATTTGACCTCCATATAGATTGAAAGATATGAGCATTTAGAGTTGAAAAAAAAAACATTTGATCTTGAACTATACTTTGCAATTTCATATGACTTTGGCCGCCATTTGTAGAAAATTTTGCATTATACTTTTTGAGTTTAAATTTTTGTGTGTTGCTAAATTGAATTTAGAGTTTAAGGACAAACATTACAAAAGAAACACTTGATTTGCATTCTTTAAAATATTGTGAATATTGTGAATATTGTGAATATATTGTGAATATTGAATATTGAATATTGTGAATATTTTAATTGCCCACTAATTTTAGTTCTAGGCTTTTTGTGATATAACTTTTGCTCTCGGACACCAATTGAAATAAAAATTATATTGTCACATAGCTAATGAAGTATTCTATTTTATAAGAAAGTTTCATAATGTTTCACCAAAAATTGAGGTCATACTATCATAGGAACTTGTCCAAAATCCATTTTGTCTCATGAAGGGGCAATGGTCTTTTAGGGGTTATTTTTGTTTGTTTGTGGGTTTTTTTTATTGTCAGTTCTCTTCCATTGAGTTTATTGTAGCATAATTTTTGCTCCTAGGCACTAATTGAAATATAATAATCATGTTTTCCAAAAGTTAAAATTCTTTTATCACATGAAAAAGTTTTAGTATACCACGCCAAAAATTAAAGTAATGCAAGCCTACTCAAAATAATCTTTGTTTCCTAAGGGGATTTGGGGATTGTAGGGGTAATAGAGGTCTTTGAATAATAGAGTTCATAGCTGACAACAAGAAATTGTTCTAATGATGATTTGAATTGCATTTGATAGTTGTTGCAAGTTAATGTTGTATAATTATCTTAGGATTTTTTTTGAGGACCTTTTTATAATACATTGTTGTATATGGAGACGTGGAAATTTATGTGTAGATTCAAACTTTTGAAAGCCAATGTGCACTCGGTGATGTTATGGTAGGTTCACTTTGGTGCTCATGAATCAATTGGTGCACTTAGTTTACAACAAAAATTTCTATATTGCATGGATTGTAGTTAGACTAAATGTTCTCACATTTCATAATGACCAATATTCTTCATTTCTATAGCCTCTCATAGATCAAAGTTTTTTTTCCAAGGAGGCAAAACAAAACATGAAAATATAAATAGAGAAATTCTTCCCAATTTATTGAATATCAAAGTTACAAAATGCAATCCAAATAAAACTCAAGTTGTACTCCAAGACATTTTACTAGATTAGAAGGTCAATGTGAATAACTAATTGGTTAAGATGTGATGGAGCACAAAATTTGTCCAATCGATAACTTTGAAGGTTACTGTAGACAGAAAGAATGCACTTATTCATCCAAGAATTTGACAAATTTTGTTTAACCACCTTGGTGATAGGCCTCSATTGTCCTTCCAAAGTTAAACATCAAGTTCATGATCTCTGAAACAACACTTACAAAGTCCATTCCATATCCTGTAAAATTGGAATAAAATACAGCCATATGTTAGCATGTGTGTTAGTTGAACTTAGTTTAGTGCACATTGTGCAGGTTGAGAGTTAATGGCAAATTGAACCTCAAAAGGAACAGGAAGGACACTGATTTTGGCAATGCTCACTCAAGCACATTGAATGTGTATGAACCATTGAAAAGTGCCAACATCAATTTCGTTCAAGTTCAATTAATTGGTGCAATTCAGAGTGCCCAAATTGTGACATTCAATTGCTCAAAACTGTAAATTTTAAGTTGTAGGGCACAGCTCTGCTGAACAGTGAGTGTGAATGTTGTTAATTTTTTTTTTTCCAATTTTAATGAAATTAAACTCATGCGTGGWGACAACCCAAGTTCACACCCTTAAAAATAGTGCAACACACCTTGTCAATTAGACTTATTGTTATTGTGTGCACATACAATTGTCCATTGTTATGTAATGTAGCTAGTACTTACATTCTCATACAATTTTCATTCAGTCCTTATAGTAGTATTCGAATATTCAATAAAAGAGTAACCCATAATGCAGTCTAAGTTAAACTCGGCTCATTACAGCTCAATTCAAGAGTAACTCAAACTGCAGAAGTTGAGAGTTTGAAGTACGAGCATTGCCCCAAAACAGCCACTTTCACAAATCTTCTGGTACATCAGTCAGTGCGGAATAAAATTATTTTTGCTAAAGGTTCAATCTGTAGTAAATGCAAGCTTGAGTACAGGATAATAGGAAATGGCCTTATCTCCGTGAGATGTACTGTCACTTTGTTTTCTGCRTACAGCATATGCTCACTTGGTGGCACGTACAATTTTTACAACAGATTTTTTGAAATGATCCCTTGCCTTGTGCGTACCTCACTGTTGAAGTGAATGTCTTTCTGTCCAGGTGCTTGCTCCCATGCACTTGAGCAACATGGTATATCCCTAGATGGGGACTAGCTAGCGCACAATCATGCTCTTGTTCCATACCTCCATTATCCAAGTTCTTAAACAAAAAAAGAAAGCCTTCGTGACCTTGGATTCCGATATTTATTGTCGATGTTAGTGTTTCGATCTCACCACCAGCACAGTCAGTCACCTAGTTCAATCACAAGAGTTTGCTCCGCGATCAGAGGCTCCAACGATCCTGTTTGGATATTAACTTAAAATTTCACTTTCTTCTGAAAGTTACTGCAAACTGAGAGGCTCAGCTCAGCAACCAAGAAACCACAAAATGCACTTAACTTGCTAATGCCCCATCTGCACATAATCAATCGTTTTCAAAATGCCGTCTGCATGTGTTTCCATAGCCACTTCCAAATTTACAACTACACTCAACTACACTCAACTACACTCAACCCTAATAAAACTACTTTGTAGGAAAACAATGTGCTTCTAAGTACACTCTCACATAGGCTCACAAATTGATGTGCGAAAGTTGTCAAATGAGTGATGTGTGTACCCAACATATACAACAGATTCGGAGGGTATAAAAAGGAATGCATGCACAAATACATACATATCGTATCAGAATTAGAGATCGAGGTCGTTACGAGCAATTAGAATATCACTGAAATATGTGGTTAGAATTATGTGAATGTACTTAATAATATGCGTTTAAAATTCCATTCTGATGCGCTCCATCTACGTCCTTTTGATGCGGTCCGCGCGTGGTCATGTCGTAAGAAAAGTGTTCTCAGAGTACACCCATGCATCGACCCCACTTGTGCACACAATGGGTGGCGTGTGCATTGCATAAGTTAAAGCTCCCAGCTGCRGAATGAAACTCTCATCTCAGCACTTGAAAATTTGGCGAGCTCGTCGCGCACACGCAATTCAGACTTGAGCGGGGGTGGATCGATCGACGATCGATCAGACATGGCGAAGCCGCTTGTTGCCGGCACGCGCAGCGCCATGACGGCGAAAGTGGCGGCGTTTCTCCTTCTGCAGCTCCTGGTTCTGTAGTCGGCTTCCCTGGTGTCGGCCAGCYCGTGCTCCGTGAACATCTACAACGAGATTCCGGGGCAGACGGTGGAGGTGAACTGCGGCAGCTTCGGATAGCGTCCTTTGACGTACGGCGCGTACTTTGGGTGGGGGGTTCAAAGCCAGCATCTGGGGGTACACGAAGTGGAGCTGCGGGTTCCGGTGGGGCGCCAAAGTGCAGGAGTTYTACGTGTGGGTGGACGATGGCGTCTACGGTTCCGTGGCCGTTCGACCGTGCACGCATTGTCTGTGGCGCGTGCGCAAGGAAGGGATGTACCGCGACGGCAAGTATGGCACGCCCATTTTGATTTATCGATGGTTGTGAACAATCATGACCGTTTGATCAACCAATTACTACCGATTGGTTGGCAACATGTAGTCATGCTAATATATGGGTGATATTAATCATAAAATGATGGCCTAAAGATCATCGAGAATAATAAAAGAGTTTGTTGTGAACTATTTGACATCTATGTTGCGTATTGACATATTTCACGTTATTTAGTCCTTTTGTGCTTGTGAGAGGTTGCATACTAGTGGCAGAATGAGTTCTTTAGGATGGTGGAATGATAAAGGATGTGATTTGAAGCGCACATTAAAACTCTTATGCCGATTGCGACCTCGGGTCTTGTATTGTTTAGTTTGAGTGTGGGTTGATCGGTTAATACCATTAGTCATCCGTATTGTTGCATGTTTTGAAAGAGAAATCAAGGGGAGTTGAAGGGTTCTTTGAGGCGATCCATCACAAAGTTATGAAGTTGAAAAAATCTTTGAGGTGCCTAGTAGGAGTTGAAATATTTTTTCCTTCATGCCCTCTGGGATATCCGTTTTAAAGGACTGAAGTATCATATAGAGGTACTCAATACTTTCAACTTTGAAATTCAAAGAGCATTTTCTAAGAGTAAAAAGAAGAAGGCAAAATGCCTTATGTTGGATGTCTYCTAAAAATTTGGTACTTGCATGCATAGATTGCAAGATTGACATAATAACTMGTGCATTTGTTGGGTGTGAGCATTGAATAAAAAAACTAGGTAATGTTGGAGGATGGAACGTTTGAGTCAATGTTTGAAAAGCTTTTTGAGTAAATCAACTAGTTTTCTTAAATACCCCAACCCAACCGGTTTTATATACACACAATCCGGTTATTTCATCTATTTATTATAGAAAATCAAAATTTTACTAACTTTTTCACCAATCTTTTGCCTAAGTTTCTAAATTGCAACTGGGTCTTTTTTTTCCAAATCCATCAACTCCAATATACTGTTTATTTTTTCTAAAATGTGTATATGTCTATTTTTTGGTTGATTAACTAAAACACTTAAAATGAGGAAATGAATTGCAATTCATAATTATCTTCTTTTCAAGATTCCATTGAAATTGTGTTGCCTTGAGTATTAGATTTGGCATGAYGAACTATTTAATAACGATCCAAATAGATTGAAAATTATTTAAAATATTCATTTTGAATTTTTGTAGCAGTAACTATTGCAATTTAAAAACTCCACTTCCATTTGAGTTCCTATTTGTCTACCACCACTAATGAAAAAGAGGTCAGGGCACCAAACTACATAGTATGAGCTAATCTGGTGTTGAGTGCCCGTGGTGTTAGGTGCCCAAGTAGGTCTTTGAGGCCATTTGCTCACACTCTAACTCCAATGGCCCAAGATCTCCTACTAAACTTGCACATTAAATTCCAATCATGCTTCTTTATRATATATTAATACATTTAATATAGACATTTAATTAAAGATTTTAAATTGCCAACTTTTATGTATATTTGATACAATAATCTTTCAGTTTGGTTTGATATTCTATAACCTTGTTGATTTTTATTTCTAGTGAAATCTTGATTTTATCTTTTTTGATTTAATAACATTGTAATATTGGCTAATCAAACAAACRAATCATTAGGATTATTCTATAATCTCATCCAAGATTCTATTTATTGGTTTACCTTAAGCTCTAAAGGTTCATGACTATTTTTCACCAAAAAACCACTTCAAAATTGCCATTTCTTGTGCACAAAACTACAATAGAAAAAATACGTCTTTTGCATATTTAACTATGAGAATCATGCAACGCAAGACTTATATATCGATATGTGGGAAAAATTTAATACACATTGACCACAAAGATTGAAGGAAAATTGAATTTTTAATAATTCAAAAAAGGAATTGAAACATGTCAATTATAATGGCATAATTCTCTTAGGAAGTAATCTACACCCTATGTACATTTTTGTTTCCAAGTAAATATATAAATATTGAGTTCAAAAATGACTTCTATACATTAATTTTCAAAAAGATGTTCACAAAACAATACTCTTTATAACTTTCACACCACTTATCCAAATGAAATGAATCAATGCTTTTAAATATATATATATAAAGTGTGCATATTTTCTTTTTTTTCTATTGGCCAGAATAAAACATTTTGAGCTTAGAAGCTCTCTAAAAGCTAGTACATTCCCTTTTCTAATTTAACATGATAGGAACATGTCCATGGACACAATTGCAATTTTCATTTTGTAGATGATGTCGTACAGTGTCAAAAATGCATGATTTCCACAGTCACCATTCTGTCCTTCAAGGGTTAAGAATCTATTTAATGATTTTCACTCTATGCAGTGAATGATGGTAGTTTTAAAACAATTTTAGAATTGCTAATAGAAATTCTAGTGTACATTCATGAGATTCTTTTGATCAATCTTTGTTTGATTTTTTATTTGATTATGACATAAAAAAAGCTTTGTATTGACGCTTGGAATTTTGATTTTTTCAAAAATGAGTTCTCCAATAAAATTTGAAATTTTGCTCATATAATTGTTTGGAAGGGACATCCTCTTAGTAGAAGATGGTTAGTTAGTCATCTGCATTATCTTTAAAAATTTGCAAGCAAGTAACCAACTTAACTACCTATCCAATGGCCTAAGTTTCCAAAGTTGGACGGTGCYTCCTTCTCCACAAAGTTTGAGTCAAACTCTATTGAATTTATTGGATAAGACCCAAAATTTCTTTTGTTCTACCTTCAAAAGCTATAATCTTGCAATCTATATGGTCAAATGGGCTGAATTTTTTCCATAAGTTTTCCATAATATTGTAGTTTAAATTAGTACAATTCAAATTTGAACATTTTTTTATTTGTCAATCATGCTCTAGAAAGTAGTAGTTTTGGATATTCTTTTTGTGAAAAATGGTAAAAAAAAACTTAAGTAATTGATTTATATTTTACATATACTCTTCTTTTTGGCATTGATGCGGTGCTATAATTTTTTCAATTTCAAATACAGTAATTACTAAAAACTCATAAAATGGAGAGTACTATTCAATTCAACTGTTTTTCTAATTTTTGTTTATTGTCCCTTTAAGAATGAACACTCTTATAAATTTCATATTTGAAACTATGAGGAAGCCAATAGTAAGTTGTTTCTCTACTCTCAAGAAAATTGAATTCTATTCCAAGATTGTACACTTCTTATTGGCCTACCTACAAGGCTTAACAAAAGTGTGCGGCCTAAAGACAAAGAGAAAAAGGTGGTTGGGTTTGAATTGTGCAAAGAATCATGGTAGGTTATGGGTGATTGCAAGAAAGACCAATACTATTTTGCGTCACACTTGGAATGGAGTTGTCATCAACTATAACTTTCGAAGCATGTACTGCCTGATTAACTTGAAATTATTGGAGATGTCTAACGTGATAGCGATCAAATTATTTATTTTTCAAAAAATTTCAAAAATCATTGTATATTTAAATTTAAATTTAACTAATTTGTCACATTTTAGAGTTTAGAGGGTTTTAGTAATGGGGGGTGTCCAAAGTCAATGATCTAGAGCTAAAATTTTAATCTTATATTTAATATTTAATATATTTAATATTTAATATATTTCCAAAAGGTCATAGTACAACTAGGAGAAAGCCAAACGCTACGTAAAATGGACGGTCTTTCTTGCAATGACCCTTATTTTGAACCTTAAAGGCTTCAAAATAAGCAATTTTTATATACTTTGCATGGCTAAAAGGGTTGGTGCTATTCAGTCTAAAGCAATGATTCCATGTTTTTATAAATTAAAAAATTAAAAATTTTGATACATAATAATTCTAAGATATTTTTATTTTATATTTGTAGATAAGATACATATACTTTTATATTTACTTTAAATTAAAAATTAAACTAGTGATGAAAAAGTCATGGACAATATTTCTTCATGGGCAATCTGAGGAATTTTTTGGAAAAATAACTTGTATGATTTATTTTAAAACAAAATTTTCACAACTTTTTGGAAAAAATTAATTGAGAAAACAATTCAACAAGGCCTAGTTAGCTTGCTAGAACAATCTCACCTTTGGGGAATATTGTATTCTAATTCCATCGTGGAGCTATAAACGATTTAGTCTTTTTGTTCAATGTTGCACTTACTTCTATTTAGCAATTTTTTAAGGAATGAAATTCAAGTGCTTTATAATTTTTCTTTTTTCTTTGGACTTTCAATTCAATTCTCCCACATAAAATCTGTAAGATAGGTCAATTTTGACAAATTGATATTTATTGCAATGGTTTAATATATAGTTACTTAATAGATACACATGGATCATTTCATTTTTATAGTACTAATTATAAATATATTTTTGAAATTGGGTTTGTAGCAAGTGTTTGTAACCAAATAAAACATGTGCTCAAAGTGCATTAGTTTGTGCGAATCTTTGTCCAAGAAGGGGTACAACCTACCATACGTACATTCACTACAAGAGAAAGGGTCTTTTAGGTATAGTCTTAGAGATAAGATTTTAAGTAATGACCTATAAGGAGTCTTTTAGGTAAGAATTCCCTAAAAACACATGTCTTTTAAGTAAAATTTTTACAGTGTTTTTACCCAAGATAATTCCAGCATGCTAAGCCCACTTCAAATGGATCAATATGGCAAGATAAACCAAAAGCCTAAAGAATGTGATGCACTTGAGGATTCATATGTAGAATGAATGTGATTTATTAGCGGTTTGCAGCAATTTAATCAATGTTCTTAACCCCTAAGTGGTTTCGAGGACACATTGTGTCTTTGCAATTCATATGTGGCCCTTATTCTCCTACTTCCATGAAATGTTTGTTTAGTATGTACATTATAAAATTGAAGATACAGTAGCCATTGATTTTTTCATGATTTTATAAAAATATTGTAATGTCTATTGTTGATATGAGAGGCTGTCGAACATGCTCAATAGTGTATTTCAAGAAAAATACGTTTACAACTTCCATAATGTACAAACCCATCCATCCCTCTACCTTGACCGAGTATATATGCCGGTTGATTGCAGTTATATTTGCTTTGTTGGCACTTGGAGATTGTGACAAGAGCATCTTACGCTTGATTAAATGAGATTTTGGGTTTTAGGGTTTTTTAATACGGTGCGTATTATGATGTAGATTTTGCCTAGACTACAAAACCCAGGGAAAACTAAAAAAAAGGGTTAAATTCCGATGGAAAAGTCAATAAGTCTAACGTTCACGTAGCTAAGGTCACTTATTTCGTAATTTGGATATTTATTTGTGTCGTTTTATGTTTTGTTTTCCAAATAAAACCCAAAGAAACATACTAATGTCAATTTCTCCTCAGTCCACAAATATAATGTTTATTATAGACTCAATGTATGCGTCCCAATCCTCTCTAGTGTGTGGCTCATGTCAAATCTTCCATGTCAACTTGTCGTCGAAGGTGTGGTCAATTTGTCTTATGCATGTTCTAACCACTTAAGATGCATAAATATAATTACAAATGTAAATAATCATATTTATTTACTTTAATCCTCTTTTCTTTCTCTCCCTCTAACCATACTAACAGTAGGCTATTCTTTTTACATTCTAAATATACAAATAGTCAGTAATTCCACTATTCATTCACAGTCGAAATCAATAGGTAATGGAATATTCTTTCCTGGGCTTGAATTAACTCTTCCCGTTCAGCCCCCTTCACTCCACTTCAAGCATGACAATTTGTCAAATTCTATCCACTAAGGTTCATTGCAGCTCCACACCAACCCAAGCAACTCACCATGGACTTCGTGGAATTGATATTGTATCAATTTGTCTTATAAAACATGGTTAACATGCAACCATATATGTGGACCTAAGACCGCTCTAATTGACCTATAGCCGTGTCTATTGAACTTCTAATTAGCAGTTGATTAGACAAYTACCAAGCTATTTGAACAACTTGACATGTACCATGGCTTGGCAATTTGACTTGATTTCCACTATCACGAATAAATCTCAACTACTAAATATGCTGGATTCAGCAAATTGTATAAGTTACAAATACACAATTTTAGACAAGTCAATTGGATCTCATACAAACTTGATTCAAATCATGTAAGTTAAATTTAACATACATCTAATCTTGTCGATTTTCCTTACCCAATCGGTATAATCAACTGGACTGGCTCGTTCCATTTTAAGTTCACTTGACCATTTGTCAATTGAAATTTCAATTGTAAAATTGACAAGGTCAGGGTACACTGATCAAACTTTCAGCAAGTTCTATATTAATAGATTAATTCTCGCATACACAAGCATGGCAAGCATGGTAGTCAACTGGACGTAATCTCCAATTCTAATTCACTCATAAGGCAATTTGACATACATATCACATAACTCCAAACATCCTTCACTGTTCCTATGCCAACTCGACAATACAACTTTATAAACACAACTTTCAACTTCTACTCAGACAATTTGGCCAATAAATCAACTGATCAATACAGTCAGAATTTACGATTGTGACAAGCTTCCAGCACACAATCTATTTGACATTTAATCCCACTCATACGGTGACTATTTAATTGGTCAGTTCCTTTTCTCACTGCCAATACACAATTACACTTCCACAATAATTTAATCAACTAGACATTTCAACTAGTGCCTATCACGCTAACAAATTGAGCATACAGTCCAACTCACAAATAAATGGACAATGTATTTCATACATGAATTTAAATAACACATTCCAATCTTACAGTCAATTCGAATTTTGTCCAATTTGCACCCACCTGCTGCTGCAGCTTCAGCTCTTCAATAAGATGAATCAATTTGACCAAGCTAAATTTCGAAACAATTTGTTACAGCCAGACAATTAGCCAACTACGAATACTCAGACAAACTTACACGATCAAGTTGACCAAACCCACTTCATACATAGAACTCACATCCATGCTCATAATATTAATCACTCCATAATTTCCATTCTTCAATTTCACTCAGGCAAGTTGACCACTCACCCGCAAACACGATTAGACTGTGCAAACGAATAGACTCAAGTTTACTTGACACCAGCTCTCACCCACACTCAAGCAAGGTTGAATCACTGTTAAATTGACAAATCTCTCACATACACACACTGCAGACTCCTTCTGCTCAAACAATTAATGATCACACAACAATCACCAACACAAAGATAATTAGACACGACAAGAGTTTATGGCCACCTGCCAAATCAACTCCAAATTCACAGCAAGACCAATTGATAATTGAAAAGCTTGAGCTTATATTCACAATTTGATCATCAAAAATACATGAGCCATACCACCTGTATGGACTAAAAGAAAATCGTATAGACCTTTGGACTTATAGTCCCAAAACCGGGAAGACACCTCTTCCCAAGTGAGGCACCTTTCAAATTGACCTTTCTAATTCTTTCATTGAGTTCCTTTTTGTCTTAACATTTGATTCTTAATTGATATATACATAACTATTTGACATGTAAATGGAACTAAAACTCAATAGACTCTCTATTCACATTGTAAAAGGCAATTTGATATGAAAATAAAAATCCGGTGATTACATGTATGTATGCAAGCCTCCAAATGAGGGAGCCTCAAGCTTCATAATATTTTCAAAATTATTAACACGTTTGATGTAGCCATAAATTGTGTAGCTCAATAAGCACTTCACCATGCATTAAGCAAAAAAATAAAAAATAAAATAAAAATGAACAATAAACCATTCTCTTACAAGGTTGTATATACCGCATGTACAGATGTATTGAAAGACATTCAAAACCACTTAGGGGTTAAATAATTATTGTTTAAACACTGTTATTTYCAAAACCAATTCTACTATTCTAGCTGTAATGTTGTTTTCCTATCAATTTTAGCATGTGTTCCTAATAAAAGCATGAACGTCCATTTGTAAAACACTAATAAAAAAGCCTTTCTATATGGACATGTCAAGATTATAAAATACTCACATGACACTGCTTAAGCAAGTTATCAACGTCATTAAGGTAGAAACACCCATTAGCGTACGTGTACCCAATCCTCTACCATAGACTACACCTAATTGCGTCTATTGGTTGTAGTTAATATGTCTTAGAAATACTTGATTGTGACTTATTGACACATATAAATGACACATAGTTAATTCTGATTAGCTGATTGCTGATTTTGGTAGTGTTCAGATTTAGGTAAATCTATAGGACAGTTCCAGTGGTCTAGCGTGCGGACACTTCAAAAAATCATAGAAATTACATACAATATCTAGAAAATCTAATTTTTTTTAATATTCATGATTTTCACTCCCTAATACTACAAAAATATTATTTTCAGAAAAAGTTGCAGTCAGCTATGCTGAATTGCTTAAATGATCGGTTTTGGGTGCTTTCACTTTAGTACTCAACAAGAAGAAGTTTGAGAAGAAGTATTCTTGTGGTCCAAACATATGTGCCAGCATTAGGTCTCCAGCATTCAAACAAGCCATCTAGACATTGCATTTAACGTTTTCTCCAGCATTTTCATTAATTGATTCTCATTTCTACTATTAACCTGCTCACTGATAACAAGATAATGAGAACATGAGAAGTCCTCTAAAAATTTCTAACTGGAAGACAGTACCCAGTTGTGTGGATTGACCCATACATTTTGATTGATAATCACTACAAGAGAAAGGGGTGTTTTAATTGCAATTTTTCATCCTCGGCATTAGGAGTGCTAAAAGAAGATCTTTGCTCTGCTATGACTTTCAATGAGTATATTTGGCTTTTCAAAGTAGAAGATGTCACACGGTATAAAAACGCATGATTTCCACATCCATCGGTTAACACATTGCATTTCGTTTAGCTTGGAGCCTTGCGAGTTGCCACCCATTCCTCCCAAATACAATAGGGCTCTTGGAGGGAAAGGGTTGGCTGAAGTCTGGCATCCCCTGAGCTTCTTTTGGCTAGGGCTCCAAGTATCTGTTCCACCCCAGAGTTCAATTCAACATGGGTCAGCTGAGTGGCACCCCGGAGTTCAATTCAACATGGGTCAGCTAAGTGGCATGTATTCATGTCAGAAACCCTAAACACGGCCCGCCCACAACGGAGAAGAAGACAACCAATGACAGCAGAGGGGCGGAGGGGTGAAGCGGCAGTGTGGCGATTGCAAGAGCGGCGGATCGGCGAAGCGGTGGTGTGGCGGCTGCGAGTGCGTGCCATTGGGCAGTCATTGAAAAAACAAAACACTCAATTCGAAGCAACGCTCAAACCAGATCGCATCACCTCCCAAGGCCGATCAAAGCAAAGCAAAGACTAGCCAGGTAGATAGTGCTCCAATGCAAGTGCTTGACGGAAAACCTCTTGGCTACATATGTTTGGTTTTCTCTGCCTCTCTTTGCGAGGGCTTGTAGCTGATTTAGCAATGTGTTTGTTAATTGAAAACGTGAGTTGGAACTGAGTTGTGGTGCTTGGTATGTGGTATGTATTGATCGAGTCATCAACAACGATTTGAGAAGTGGAGGTTGATTGCGTGTTCTCAAGCAAGCATCCTGACGGGTGATCAACCTCCACTTCTCAAATTGTTGTTAATGACTTGATCAATACGTACCAAGCGCCACGACTCAGCTCCAACTCACGTTTTCAATTAAAAACCACATTGCTAAATCAGCTACAAGCCCTCGCAAAGAGAGGCAGAGAAAACCAAACATATGTAGCCAAGAGGTTTTCCGTCAAGCACTTGCATTGGAGCATTGTCTGCCTGGCTAGTCTTTGCTTTGCTTTGATCGGCCTTGGGAGGTGATGCGATCTGGTTTCCTCCACTCCGCCACCTCGCCGCTTCGCCCCTCCCCAATGGTACGTACTCGCAACACCTCCCCTCCGCCACTCCTCCGCTCCGCCACACCTCCACCTCACCGCTTCGCCCCTTCGCCCCTTCGCCCCTTCGCCCCTCCCCAATGGTACGTACTCGCACCGCCCCTCCGCCCCTGCCCAATGGTATGCACTCCCAGCCGCCACTCCGCCACTCCGCCACTCCGCCCCTACCCAATGGTACACACTCGCAACCGCCACACCGCCACTCCACCGCTCCGCCACTCCACCCCTCCGTCACTCCGCCCCTCCGCCCCTCCACCACTCCACCACTCAGCCCCTTCGCCCCTTCACCCCTTAGTCCTTTTGCTGTCATTGGTTGTCTTCTTCTCCGTTGTGGGCGGGCCGTGTTTAGGGTTTTTGACATGAATACATGCCACTCAGCTGACCCATGTTGAATTGAACTCTGGGGTGGAACARATACTTGGAGCCCTAGCCAAAAGAAGCTCAGGGGATGCCAGACTTCAGCCAACCCTTTCCCTCCGAGAGCCCTATTATATTTGGGAGGAATGGGTGGCAACTCGCAAGGCTCCAAGCTAAACGAAATGCAATGTGTTAACAGGTGGATGTGGAAATCATGCGTTTTTATACCATGTGACATCTTCTACTTTGAAAAGCCAAATATACTCATTGAAAGTCATAGCAGAGCAAAGATCTTCTTTTAGCACTCCTAATGCCGAGGATGAAAAGTTGCAATTCTACCCAAGAGAGTTTAACCCTTAAAGGAAGACCTAGTATTGCACGGAAAGGCACTATACACGCACATGTTTAGCTTCAGAAAAATTGTATAAACCAATATCCAATGTTACCCTTTCAAAAATTGTGAGTAGGGTAGCATGCCACTAAACACTTTCATATAAAAATCTTTACTATCTTCATAGAATTAGGGCTACCTAAAAATACGGAAGCAATCAAAGACACTAAATTTGACTTTCCATGATGATTGACATAAGTGTGGTCACTTTCACAAAAAGATTGGTCCCTTTCAGGGATGAAAATTGGTGAGTCTCCACACACTAGATGATTTTTTTGTCCTCCAAAGGACAAAAAACTCTGCCTCGTCCTTAAAGGGTGAATTCTATGTCATCTAGAGGACACAACATGTATGCCTTATCCTTCAAGGGTCCGGCCGTCTGGCCATCCCAAAAGTAGATGCACCTTGAACAACCTTGATGCAATTTTCAAAATAAGTGTTTCTCAAATTTGATCTAGACTAAGAAAATGAAGCTTAAAAAGTTTTGCTTCTACTCCATCTTAAAGTTTTGAAAAATGTTAAAAATTGAAAGAGTTATTGCAATTGAAAGCTCCAAGTGTTAGAATCCAAATAACTTGATATGCTGTGTTTTTCATTCATATTTTCTTTTCTTGACGTGAATTTTACTTTTGAACTATGAATTTATGTTTCTCATTCTATCATTCATTTATGGTAAAAATTACATATTATTCTAAAATATATTATAATTTATATAATTTTACTTCCATCTTTAGCCTTGAAAATTCAGGAATAATTTGATTTTTCTATCAATATTATTGAAAAAAATATTATATAAATAGAAAATGAATTTTTGCAATAGCAAGAAATATAAAAAATTTATACATCAATTAAATAAAAGGACAAATTTGATTTAATAGTTGAATTTGACTTCAATGACTGCATTGCCCTATACTTTCATTCTTTGTATTGATTACAAGCTTATGATTATAGGTCTCATTGCTTCATGAAATTATTTTATAAAGACTGGTAGTCGTATTGCTTTGCAGTTGCTGAGCGATTGAAGGAAAAGTAGGAGAGCTGTTGGATAGAACTAAATCCCACTTCCCACATAACTTACTATACTGTACAGTACCCGTCAACTCTCAATTGTCCCCTCTATTCTGCCATTCCAAAGAAAATTGTAGAGTGCATTACATGATTAATGTTTTTTGTGTTGCCTAATTATCATACAGTTCTTACACAATTTTGATCAAGTGTACCAAATTTGGGTTATAGAAAACCACAACTCTATTTTTGGTGAATTGTTTCATTAAATTTTAATAATTTTACACTATAATTTATTGGAAAACATTGATGATGAATTTTTTTAATTCAATTTTGGCAATATGTAGGAAACATCCATACGCACATCTTTCCTTTAATAAGCATCTCCAAAAAGGTTTAGAATTTTCTCAAAATGGTTTTAAAAGATGTGATGACAATGTCCAAATTTTGAAAAATAGATATTTCTACAATGTAATTAGATTTTGGCAAAGCAATTGTATCTTCATGGTCAAATGTACTAAATTAGTAACAATGTGAAGGCCAAATAGAAATATCCAATTACAACTAAGAGATATCTATCTTTAGAAATTTGGACATTATCACTCCAACTTTCAAAACCTTTGTAAAGAAATTTAAAGAAATTTTGAAGATGCTTTTTCAATGAAAGATTTGCACATAGATGTTTCTTACATATCTATGCAATCAAATTAAAAAGATTCATCACCCCTGGTTGTCAATCAATTATCATGTAGGACTATTAATTTTAAATGAAGTAATTCACCAAAAGTAGAATCTTGGTTTTTTGAAATCCAAATTTGATATGTTTGATTAGAATTGCATGCTTGTAATGCAAGACAAAAAAATACCACTTATATTCTATATTAAATAGAATTCTTTGGACTAGAAAAATAGGGGACATTTGAGAGTTGCCGGGTATTGTACATGTAACATAGTCCAGGGTGAACTCATCCCCTTAGGCCCACGGGAAAACCCCCAAAATTTTAAGTTTCCACACATGATGAAATCTGCAAATTCTAAGTTCATATTTGCAATCAATGGCTGCACATTAGGAAGGAGAGGTGTACAAGATAAATTCATCAAGTACAAAATAGGGGTCATTTCTTACTTACACCAATAGAACGATTTGGAGTGGCCAAGCAAAAGGGGCTACTTCACCCCAATCAAAATGAAATACTAACCAAACTTATTATTAATAACAACCAATTCACCTTGTACTCTAAAAYCCAAGTTTGACCACTTGCATCCTAAAGTAGTAGAATTGGAAGGAATTGAAAGGGATGGAATCCTAGATCGAACGGGCATTAGTTACAATAGTTGCAATTTTGCACATTCAGGAAATTTTTTGTACAAGCTAATGAAGATTTCATAGGCATGTGTACATGTTCTATACCATGTAAAGCACCTACAATAATAGCAACTTTGTAGAAGAATTCAGCACCTTCAGAATGTTGCACAATTCTTTTTTATTGATGTGTCTCTTTGTCCAAAACTAACATGAATTGATCTCCAGGAGCTCATTTTTTAAATGGTGAAATGGCTTGTTTAGGATTCAAGGTAAGTAATAAGGAGCTTTTAGATAAATTTTGATTATAAAGTACTTGTATTTTTGGAGATTGGCTCTATTTTGGCTCATGTGACTAAAGTTGCTAGAGGGCATTAGACACATTAGTTCCTATTTGGTACAAATTTTGTGCAAGCAAATGGAAAATTCATAGAATTTGTGTACATATTCTATAATTTATTATATAAATTTATTTATTTATTTATTTATTTATTTATTTATTTATTTATTTATTTATTTATTTATTTATTTATTTATTTATTTATTTATTTATTTATTTATTCTATAATATCACCACGGCCTTTTAAAACTCGCAACCTTTTGGAGACCTCATATTTCTCCTAATGCTTGTGAGTATAATTTTCTCTACTTGGTTTGCAAACAACAACAATATGAATTACACGAAAAAAAATTGCGATTGCAATACTGGTATACTCTTTGAATCCTCTTGATACAATTATGGATCCAAGTCTAGAATTCCACAAAAATTAATTATAAGATACAGGTTGCTTCCTGCAGAAGAAAATGAGTTTTGAAAACCAAGCTTCAGGTATGAGTCGGTATTGCTGTGCAAGTTGCACTCGCCGATTTGAGGAATGGTGGAGGAAGGAACTAGGAGTCACTCTGAATTTCAAAACTCTCGCTTCATAACATTCTTGACTGTGCCTACATCCTCCCCAGTTGGAGGTATAATGCCCTCCTAGATACCTCGGGGAGAAACAAGGTTATAAACACTTCCAATGGATTGATTGGCCGGTTGGGAGAGAGTGGTCTGTCAGACTGATTGGTTGGTCTGATTGGTTGCTAGGGGCTAGATTTTGAGGAGCAAAAGGGCCCCCTCCCCAATGAAGGTTAAGAACGTTATGTTTGTATGCTCCGTCAATTGAGGTTTCACCATGCTTCTTGGCGTCCTATTCAAGACATGTGGCCTCTACCTAGAACATTGTTAATGAGCGTAAACTGTTCTTGTTRATGAGATTGGGATACTCCCTCCTTGGATACCAGGGAGTGAATTTAGTTTATTCTACAAAGTCATTGGTTGTTTGAGGCTTTCACTTTCTTGGAGAGAAAAAAGGCTCCAATGTTGGTTAAAATAATGTTATGATTGTTACCAAAGGAATCCAAGATTGAATTGACATGAATTTAGCCCCTAAATGGTTACTAAAAGGACGTAGGATGTCCCTTGAAATCTCTAAAACTCAAATTGTAGCATCTTGGCTCATGTATTGGAAGAAAATTCCCCACTACATGACTTATGGCATGGGCTTGATTGGATTTTTGGTGGTAGCATAATAATTCTACCCTGCAATGTTTCGTTTGAGTGAAATGTATTGTGATAAACCATAAATTTGCCAAGACCACTATAATTTTTATCTTTTAGTTAGCATTTGAAGTGGTTTAATTTCTTTGCTCAATGTCTAAATTGGAATTTTCTTGCACGTATTCAAAGTGCTTTAGAATGTGCATCGACTGACAGAAATTTGAAGTTCAAATTACAAAGCTAGAGTTATATTTGACGGGGCAAATTCCGGGCTGTGTTGAGGATGCCCTTAAGTAGGGGATCACCTCCGGACCCGGAGAGCGTGTCAAAAGTCGGAAAGAAAAGAAACCCAAGAGAGAAAGGAATGCCATGAACCCGAAGACCCCGAAAGGCTGCTGGCTGGCTGGACGCACCTCCCGCGCCACCTGCTGTTCTGTCTCCGCAGCGCAATCGTCACGCATTCCATGCTCTTAGGCTTTGCAACCGCCACACCAACATCCTCGGCGACCTTTCCCAGACTTCTCCATACTCACTCTCGGAAATCGTAGCCTCTGTGCAAGTGTAGTCGGAGTTTCTGGTGAATTGGAGCTTCGGAGATGGCAGATGATTGAGCCAGTTCAGTGGATTGGTTATCAATTCGAGGGATTCGGGATTTCGTTCGAAGCCATTTCTTCGAGGTTTTCGTTTTYATGTAGTTAGGGTTTCTGCGGTTTTGTGCCTTTGTGCTTTCCTGCAATTGGGAATTGGGATTGTGGTGATGGCGGTCTGGTAGGTTGGTTGCGGAATCGTTTGATTTCGAGCGACAATTTTCAGGGTTCAAGATTGGCGATTTCCTGTAGTTAGGGTTCGTGGTGGAGCAGGGGTTGGATTGGGGATGACGATGGCGATGCACGTGCACGCCGTCGCCGGAAKGGTGGATAAGCCGTCGTCTGGCGCGGGGGAATTGGTGGAGAGTAATAAGGGTTTGACAGGGGTGAGATTATTGCAACAGAGGACAGGAAGAGATTTGGCAATGCGGCAAAAATCCACGACGTGCGGCAGTTTGGGGCAGGGATTGACCTTGGGGTTGCCGCCACAGCGAACGGTGCGAGTGCGAGCGGCGACTAGGACTACCAGCGAYGGCGTGCGGTGGTGGGAGAAGGACGGCGGGCCGAACTTCCACGACGTACACTCCACCCAGGAATTTGTGGACGCGCTCTCGAACGCCGGGGACAAGCTGGTGGTAGTGGAGTTTTACGCCTCCTGGTGCGGCTCCTGCCGCGCGCTCTACCCCAAGCTRTGCAAACTCGCCGCCGAGCATCTGGACGTGGAGTTCGTGAAGGTGAACCTCGAAGACAACAAGCCGATGTGCAAGAGCTTGAACATCAAGGTGCTGCCCTATTTCCACTTCTACCGAGGGTCCGAGGGTCTCCTGGAAGAGTTCTCGTGCTCCCTCTCCAAACTCTCCAAGCTCAGGGAGGCAATCGCGTTACACAACCCCGGCAATGGTAGCATTGGCCCCCCCGTCGGCGATGTTAATCTCGGCAGCACTAGTAGTAACGATCAAGCCACACCGGCCACGGCATCCCCTTGAGGTGCGCACCCGCAAAGGCATTTGACAAAATTTTCCAAAGGGTTTTGGAATCCTTTGTGTTGGCACATTAGTTTGTAATCTATGTGCATGTATATCCTCGATTTCTTTTAACCATAGTTTTGGATTCAGCTCTCTACTTTCATTCAAATATATCCGCTTCTTGCTAGTCGTATTGGCTCAAGTTTAGTGCTACGCTGGGAAATCTCTGGCCACCGTCTTGTGGGCTATTTCCGTCACTTTAAGTATTATAACCAATGTTTAGGAATTTCTTTTCATAGGGTGATCACTACGGATCCCACTGGAGAGATCACTTTGCGAACAATAGCCAAACTCTCTTGAGATCCAATTGATTTATCACTCAATGTACRATGATTTCTTATGCAAGAATTTAGCCCAAAAGAAATGACTGGGCCAATCCTCTCTTCTTGTCAGATTTTCAGTGAGTATCGGGGTGGATGTTCCTTCGTTTACTTTCCGTAGGATGTGCTTGAATTCATTTTCTGTACATTCATAGTTCGATGACATTCCAGAGAGCTGTCGGTCGTCAACGTGCCAAGGATTCATGACCCCTATCAAGCTCCATGCTAAGTTGGTGGCATTGTGAAACTCATAGTTTCTGAAAACTATCTATTTGGGAAAGAAATCAGAATTCCATATGTGGACCAAGCAGAATTGCCAATCCGTTTTGATGCATGGGTGCATTCACAAACGATGTCTAATTCAAGTGTTGAAGTACCTCACAATTTCATTGAACCAGCAGCGCTAACAATTTTGTGAATTACTGATTCTTTCAATAAATACTGCAAACTATTGCATTGATTGTTCAGACACGATTAACTAGTTAGCTTAAGTAGAACCAGAAGAAGATTAATTCTCTAATTGTTTCTACATGAAGCGCTATACCAGCAACAAAACTGCCTACTGTAGGTATCTCATCGCCCAGAAAAGTCCGGATGTGCTGCGATGATTAGGGTCTCCACTTTGTGCCGCCAAACTGTGAACATATCGGAAGTTCCATCAGGTCAGAAAGAATTATAGCGACATTCTTGAAGTTCCATGCATACAGAAAATGACAAGAGTTAAATGAAGAAATAATTTCAAGTACTGAAGTGACAGCAGCAGCTTTACCTCTTGTATATCACTATTCGCAGGTCAATAGTGCAGTGATTTTAACAGAATACTGCAGACTTATCGTTCCGACACAATTAGGTTACACCGATGGGCTACGTTTCTGAAATCCACTAAATCCAGCTGCGTAAACCAATGCGAAATACTTTTGTCAGCTATGGGGAACCCCATGGTACGAGCACGTAATCAATGTTTCTGTGCTAGTCTACGATATCGCGTAGAAATCTTGACGGTCATGGGACTTATTCCAGCCCGTTTGCAACGGTGAACAAAGCATATTATGAGTAGAAATTTTGTAATGAACGCACGATTGAGAGTTAAGGAACAAACCACGCCAGTATGACTTCTGTTGAAAAGATGTATCATGTCTAGCAATTCCTGTTGACTCCATGTGAAGTCATGAGCTGTCGACACCCTCTCCAGGTCATTTAAGGTCAGCCGCCCCCTTCCTCTTTCTGCATATTGACGAGAATTGAGGTAAAGAAGCTAGTTTACCTGCTAGAAAAAATATGTTCCGACTGCATAAGTCTCAAGATGGAGTAAAAGAAAATCAGCTTTGCTTGAGAACGAACCGTCAAAGAATGGAAATAGTGCATCAACTTCACCCTCCGTGAAATGGCGCTTATTACTCTGCAAAGCAYGACTGCAGATCATGAGCATTATAGAAGCTGGAATTACCAACACATACAATTGCAACTCAAATGTAGTCCACTTGACGAGGATGAGATTAATCAGCATCAGATCGCCTGATACTACAACCAAATCACGAACAACTGCGACTAATACAATGTCCGCATATTCATGATACCATATAAAGTTCCAGTATCAAACCAAAGCTTGTGACTATGTAACGAAATTAGCATAAACATGTGCAAGATACTGTTTTCCAAATATGATTACCCCCCTCTACTTACCATTTTCTGATTTTTTCGCTTCGCATTGCCTTTAGAGGGCTTTGATTTTGGTTTCTCCTTAAGTTCATCATCAGGTTCGAGCTCCGCAGATTCTGCGGCCCTCTTTTTGCCTGAGCTGGCTTTCTTCTTTCTCTTTGAGGGTCCGGGAGAATCCGGCGCTACTACTGACGCTCCCAGTGACAAAGCCAGAGCCTACGAACCCAYACACGGTACCAATTCTCGTCAAGTGAAACTTCGGACATGAAACTCAGTCCTAAGGAGCAGTGGTCAGTCATCCCTCTGACTAAACCGAAAGCTTATGAACTTGTCTTCGCTTCAAGATGTGATGAATGGCACCTCTCTCAACTCTACTGGCTTCTAAAAACTCCTGTGAACCCCATGTACCTTTCAAGTCAACCACTGGGAAATATTTGACTGCAACACACACAGCATTGTCCTGAAAAAAAACAAATTATCYTTGAAAGTCTTTAGCAGCAGGGTGCTAAATGGAAACAAGCGATCAATCCCCCTCAAAGTTTTTGTATTGGAGGAATTACTGTCATGTCCTGTACCTGTTGGAGAGCATATTCTTCTTCATCCATATCAGCGACATTGGGGGAAGCATCCTCCTGCAGGACTTCCTTCTCATGCTCATCCATCTCATCTTCTGACTCTGAGCTGCCCTCATCGTCAGTGGGCTCATATTCCTGGTCCTTCCTTTTTCGCTTATTGGGACTCAGTGACTCTGACCCAGAGTCCGACTTGTCTGAGCTGCTGCCCTCATCGTCTAGCACACTGCGTACAAATTATCTATTAGGTTACAGGAAAATATAATATTCTCGTTCTCTGCTTACTAATTCAGCAAAAATTTGAAAGTTTTTCGATCATTGTATTTGTACTTACAAGTAGAAAGTCTTTCAAAACCTCTCGCTGCGATCCTTACTAACCCTAACTAGAGAATTATATTTCTAGCGAAAATACAGTATCGTCTTCCCGGACATCAATATCATCTGAATGACATTCACARATTGCATACTCTCATACAAAATCCTTAAAAGAAAGAATATAATCATGACATGAAATTGGAAAGAAGTGCGCTAATTCACCTTCTCTTGCCGCTGACAGATTTCAGCCGCTCCGAGCGCCTACGTGGACCACCGCCTTGCGACTTGGAAGTAGTTCCTGCCTTGGCAACTTTGCTAGAGGCGACTTGCGCTAGAGAGGACGCCAAATTGGGAAGYTGAAGCGATGCAAGCATGGCCTTGTTCCTCTCAATGGTCTTGAGACGCTGCTTCTCATACTCTGTAATCTCCTCCTCCTCATCTTCACCTTCCTCCTCCTCTTCCTCCTCTTGCTCTTGCTCTTCTTCCGATCTTTCCACCTCCTCTTCTAGTTCATTCTCTTCATCACCACGCAACGGTTCTGTGTCGCCATCGCCAAGCTTGCGACGCACCACGGGAGCCATGGTGGCTGTCCCGAGCTTCTGCGGAAAGCTTCGCAATTTATGTTTAGTTCCACCACTTCCCATTGTGGCCAACGACGGCGTCCGGTGGACGGACAATATGAAAGCTTGGCGCTGAGGAGACCGACTGTTGGACGTACAATGATCACTCTCTAATTGCACTCACACTGCTGCCCAACTTAACCCGTTAAGGACCGTGGTCAATTCTAGGGGCGGGTAAGCCATTTTCTAATCTTAGGATAAATATGGAAAAAAATACCAAACAATGATGCATTCCAAAGATCTAACTATACCAATGAAATTGGCGTGAATGCTTGGGGCTTTGCAATAAATGCATGACAAATTTTGCATAGATTTTTGTATTGATTTTTGTATTTTCAGCCAATGTTTTGTCTATTTTTTCAACCCCAAAAACACACGCTAGCACAGATTTTCCTAATTCTTGTCCCCACATCCCTTTTGTCCGTATCCAAATTCATTCTAAAACTCTGGCTACAAATGAAAATTTGTCAATTTTGACCATAAAGTGATCAACCGGTCCTTAAAGGGTTAATTCAGTTAGTGCAAGAGTTTGAATAATGTGAGTAAAAATAAACCTAAACCTTCCAAACAGGAGACCAAAGATTCATTTCAAATCTATACGAGGAGTGAATATTTCAAAGTTTTTTAAAATTCAGTTTGTAGTCAAACTAGATGAACCTCTGGTATTGACCTCCAATGGCAATAGGCTCTTAGTTTTCCAAGTGGATCAAAATCCAATGACAATTAACTACAAGAAAACAATGTCCGAATTGACAAACAGTGTCCGAAGTGGTAGAAAATTGTCCAAATTGACAGAAAAAATGTCCGAATTGACAAAAAAATTGACTGTGTTCCCTTGTAGTGATTGGATGATTAACTACAAGAGAAAGGGGTGTTTTAAGTATAGTCCTAGAGATAAGATTTTAGGTAATGACCTATAAAGAGTCTTTTAAGTAAGGATTTACTAAAAACACATGTCTTTTAAGTAAAATTTTACTTAAGAAACATGTGTTTTAGGAAATCCTTACTTAAAAGACTCCTTATAGGTCATTGCCTAAAATCTTATCTCTAGGACTATACTTAAAACACCCCTTTCTCTTGTAGTGATTGTATATGGAATATATACAAGGATGGATAAAAGTTGGATGCAAACAACGTTTAAAATTGCATGAACAAAGTACAATTCAAACTATATTGAATTTATCAAAATACTAATAATTACTAAATTAGTGTTCCTTACAAAATTCTCCAAATTCATTATTTTGAAATAAAATTAGAAAAAAGGGGTAGCAATAATTGAATTAACTTGCATAGTGCAATTCCCAAATCTCAAAAAAAATCTTGGAAACGAACTTATCTCTGTTTGAAACTCCCTCCTCTATGTCATGCTTTGATTTTAGAGTATAGAAGCACAAATAATTTTTGCCATGACCCACCCGGCATTTAATAAGGTTTATAATAAGCAATATTAAGCTGGCGCTAGGAGAAAAGGGTTTCTAATGTGATGAAACCAAGCGCATTCTCGTCCTCCCCACCTTTAGAGAAAACCCATACGCATTGTCGGGTCGCCTTCTCCCGTGTATAAAGACCCTGAGTTAGACAATTCTTCACATCCGAGCAGTGTAGCGCCTGCCTGTCACCCGAGCGGGGGAAGGAAGGTGCGACAGTGGGGCGCCAGGCCAGGGCCTGCGGAGACGTGTTGAGGGCTTGCCCGCTCCAAACCCGGAGTCGTCGCGGTGACCCCACCGGAGGGCGGGGTTGCCGCGGTGTTAGAACGGAAGGCACCGCGTGAGGCGGGCAACCGAGCAGCGTTCACTTCCTGCTCTGGGTAGTGGAGGGACCACGAGCCTGAATGTTCTGCGCAGATCACCCTCTCTGGCATGCTCCCACTCACCATCTTCCCTTTTGTTTTTGGAACTTCAGTTCTTTGCACATTTGGTGGCAGGTCTGCTTTTTCCCGCACTGATTTAAACAATGAGAGTCCCTTTCTGTTGTAGTGCATCTTCTTGCAAGAGACTCACGGAGTGCTTGAATCAGCATCTTTCCTTCGTGTTCTCTGGTTTGCCTCTTTCAGTTGCGGTTGTGTTCCACGGTGGGACGAACACCGTGTGTGATCTTTGCTTCTGGTTTTCTCACGTATTCCATATTGCAGTTGGAGTTCTCCCTTGATGGATTTCTGGCTTAATCTTTTTCAAGCGAGAGGCACACGTTCACCATCGTCCCGTTTCTTTCTCTGATTTGCATATTGCACGTGCAGTTCTTCCATGGAGGATCGCTGTGTGCCTCTTTTTCAAGAGACTTACTGCATATGCTCCCACTCACCATCTTCCCTTTCGTTTTCTCAGATTTCGATAGTGCAGGTGCAGTTCATCTTACCGTCTACTTCTTTTTCGTGAGACTCGATGCTTTAAATAGCTTCTTTTTTACGGTTCCTATGCGGTGTATCGGTTTGTGAGGATTCGCGGACAGGATTTTCGGGCTCTCCGGACGTTATTTGTTGAGGAAGGTTGGAAGCTGAATAAACCTTATGGAAACCTAGCGACAACCGCAGTTTCCTGCTGCCGCTGCTTATTATCACTTGCAACGCGGAATTTCTTGGAACGCGGRACGTGGAGTACTTCGTGGCATGCTCATCTTTTMGGTATGTTATGCTGATTTGGAATGAACATGTTTCTTTCGTACGATTGGATACTTGCCTTCATGCTTGTTGGCCGTCTTAATATCTTCCAGAGATCAACTTGTGTTTTATTTCCAAGAAAATCTAATTTCAAATTAAGACGTTCAAGATAAAATATGCTCCGGTCTTGACTCGACTTAGAACCAAGCCTGAGGAAGATGTGTTAGATAAGTTTGCCGGCATAGCCATTCACATCAGCAATTGGACACTTCCCGCTTCTCATCAATCGGTGCCAATCATAAAATCTCCGCCAATTTATTGGACAGCCCAGTAAGYTGTTGCACAATTCGTACGTTGTTCTATGAGCGCAATCTTCTTGCGGTTCATCTGACAATATATCATTAGAATAAGATACGATATGGATCCATTCAATTGTTGGTTCATGCTCACAAAGGAAATCCAGGAGCACTATGACGGTACTATAAAAGTGATTGATGTTAGGGCTTCCATCTCCTTTAAAATTCAACTGACGATGAAAGAGCTTGCTTCGTCATTGGATTACCAAATGCGTTCAAGGTTTCAAGAGCTCCTTTCAAGAATGTTATGCAGCCAGCTCAATGARATTGCAAGATACCTGAACATGGTGAACGCATCAAGACAGGAAGTCCACCATGCCTGGAAATATTTCAAACGACACATCTGAGCTTYTTTCTTCCCAGCACTTTCTAATGTTTCAAAAATATGAGTTTCACAATGCCTCTAATTTGTTGAGACCACATACTTGCAATGGTACAGAATACCCAGCGTGCTTAAAATGGTAGAGACTAACATGACCAAAACAGAGACTCTGGAGTTCTGATTCCCACTAGAATACCATCCTGGTGAACCTCCTGATGATCCGCTGGAGCCACTTGGGCCACCGTAAGAATTGGGCGTTCCCACATCACATGATAAGTATCCCTGCATAAAACACATTCAATGTCAAGAGACCTTGTTGTTGGACACATAATCTAGTCCTTCTAGTATAATGTGCAAGGACAATGCCAACCAAGCTACCAAGTGGGGTGGTTCGTTCTAACAAATTGCAAATTATTTTCTTTATTGTTGTTGGTTAGATTGCTGTTACCAAACGTAATACCAATGAAAAATGACATCATTATAACGTACTAACAAAACCTAATCGTTCCTAATTTTTACTTGGGTACCTAATTTGAATTTGCAAAATCCGATTTGGGTATCTCGAATGACAACCAGTTAAGTTTATAATTATGCTAAAAGATCATCATAGTCAGTTTCAGGCTTCAAAATTTAACACCACTTTGGCTTTGAGGGTAAGTTTGGGCACTGGTATCTCATTAGTGGCGTATCTTCTAAACCATATTCTTTAGCGAGTCCTGAGCTTGATTAAAATCGTTAGCATTATCAATCCTAATCCTCTAAAACTGAGAGACTTCCCTAAATTAGTTTCAAAATCMTGYATCGACTTCAWRGTATCCTTCTYTTTTTTAGACTTTTTTGACCATTGWTGGAGACAGWRTGATTGAACAAGAYCCCACCATAAATTAAGGTWAYAMGTGGCAACATGGAAATAATAAAGCCTTGTTACGGAGACAACATCCCAGCCTCACCCCTGCTGACTGTGAATTCTCATGGTTAGAATAATTCTCATAACAACGCTCGCTCTACTTGCACGTTTTTTCATGTTCCATTTGCAAAGCCTGTGGAAGCTCTGAGTGCGAGGATTTGAGCAGTGAGTTACCCCATGTCCACATTGAAACGGTCCCGCGTTCGCAGTGAGCGATTCCACCGCGGAGGATGGCTTGGCGGAGAAGCTGGTGGCTTTTGCATACAAGGAAGAGTCGACATTGGAGGAGCCCGAGTCCGTGAAGAAGGCTCCATTCAAGAACGTGTCCCCAACGGATCTCCAGTTCCAGTTTTCCCAACCGCCGTAATCGTTTCCTCCGTCCGTCACCCGCTTCGTCACCTGGGGTAGGAGAGGAGCCTCAGAAAGGTTAGCTCCTTCGCAATTCCTTTGCAAATTCCTTTGCAACAACAAAGGTGGAACTTCATGCAGACTAACTTGGGTAACTTGCAACGGCTACTTAATAAGCTAGCATTTACATAATTTTCTCTTGACTTGTGTAGTGGGTCTATTGTATAATCGCAAGGTAGTTCGGAAACCGAAAACCCCCGTCGTAGGAAAAATTGGAAATGTACCAGGGATTGTGGGAGGTTTGACAATCACCCAAAAAAATTTAGAAAATAATTCATTTAGAAAGTAAATGAATTATCGCAATTACTGCGTTCCATTACAAATCCAACCTTATTTGCAGTAATATCTGGTTATTACAGTCAATTTCGAGATGATAACCACGCTTGTGAATGTGTTGACATACTTAAAGTATCCAAAATAGGTTCCTCCACATGACGTCCAAATATACTTACTTTCAGGAATGTACATACAAAAGCTGGCAGAAATCATAAGATATAACCACAGCTGATTGCGATACTTCAAATGCTCAGCATAGTTTCTATATAATTAAAATGTTCAGATTTTCAAAGTAATAAGGGAGTTTCKTTTCCATCATTGAGTATGAATTTCTGCTCACCTCTTTTGAGTCGCTTCCATCAGGAGCCATAAAACGATTGCCTTCACTAAGAATGGTGGGATTTTCACTGCCTCCAATGGCATACATTTTCCAYTCCACGTAGTCATTGTTAAAGACGTGGAAGTAACCGAATCGACACCTGCAACACCGATTATGTGTGCAAAATATCAGAGTTCAGCAAAATTTTATAGCTTATGCATGAAAGACACGTTGGGCTTTTCRTTTCAACTCTGAACCAAAATGCTCCTCCACCAATATCCAGAACCAATTCTGACCCAAATCTTTTGAACCAAAATGAAGCAATTCTGAACCAATTGTGAGCCAAATACGGTGATGCAGAACCAATTCATTTGGTTCAGAATTGGTTCAGAATTGGTTCACAATAATTTGGCTCAAAATGATGCACATATGCAGGAGTGTAGAGCCAAGTCTTTTGAACCAAAATGCTCCTCCACCGTATGTAGACTTCAAAATAGGGAGTTGGGTGAGTGGTGATACCTTGGCATGCGTTGGGTTAACCCTGTTCCGAAGTGGTTATACGCCACTGTGACCTGCATCACGGAGTCAAAGGTGTCCTCTGGATGCGCGCCAAAGAGCATGACCTGAATCAATTGACATACACCATTGATATAGAAATTATTATTGATCTTTTTGTGTACAACGATTCTAGTTGTGTTTTTGCATTTTGACTTTCAATTCTAACTTAATGGGATCATAGCAAGGCTATCTCTGCATTGATGCCGTAATGAGCTTGGAAACCAGAGAATGGTTCTTTGTTCAAGACTTATTCCCACAATAAGATATATCTCTAACCCAACGATAAGCCCTGACTAGTGCAGAAGTACTCCAAAAGTACTGCAAAACCACTAGTGCAAACCCTAAACTCTTATCAACCCTTGCTAAGCACCCTTGGAATTGACATGAAAAGGAAACCCTAGCATCTACTTTTGTGAAGTGAAGCTCAATTTGAACAAGTGAGAGCTCAAGCCAATCAGCCATGGCAGAGCATGGCAGAGTTCTAGGTCACTTCATTAGACTCAGAAATTTCTTTAGTGGAATTTGTACTCAAAAAACGCCATATGCCACTCTACGACTGAAAATGAACCAGGCTGAAAGCAACAGCATCCTCATGTTGTGATTTTCAATGTTGTTTCAACAGGGTTTGCACTCGCGGAACCAGCATTCACCTAAGGAAACATTCAGCGAAAGAAAAGATTAACATATGACTATTATCGTGCCATGCCACTGCGACAAAGAACGAAATCGGTTGAAAATAACAACATCCTCATGTTTTGATTTTCAAAGTTTTTTTTCTAACATGGATTTGCACTAGTTAGTGCAACAAAAAAGAAGCTATGGAAAAGAATGGCACATGTCTATTAGCAATCATTCGAGACTCAGAAAAAAGGAACTGCGTGTGGTAGTAGGGTGAGCTCAAGTCCTAACCATGTTGTGGTCGGTGAAGTAGCAATTGGAAACAGTAATGAACGTCGACGCTTCAATAGCACTAACCAAATTCGTGGTACAATGCGCYAGATACAAATGATCCAACCACACATTCGTAGCGCCGAAGAGACTGACAGCACTCCCGTCCGATCGCAGCCGATAGCCGAAATGCGACGGCGAGTCTCTCACCATGGCCGGCCCAGTCGGCACCAGATCGAATATCTTCACGCCGTGAATGATCACGTTTGAAACGCCTTGGATCGTGATCCCYGCTCCCCCTGCRATCTGCACATTGAACCCTCTCCCGTCGATGGTCTTGTGACTGTTCATGATCAACTCCTGCTTGAGCTTGATGCGAGTGTTTTGAGAGAAGATGATCCACAGAGGCTCGTTTTGGATGACGGCCCAGCGTAAGGTGCCGAATTTCGGGTTCACGACGTCGTCGTCGCTGTTGTCCGTGACGACGTAGAGCGAGCCGCCTTTGCCTCCGAACGCGTTTCGCCCGAACCCTATTGCACAGTCGGCGAGAGACTGGCGGTGGGTTTCCCAGGCGCTGTCGCATCGCCAGCAATCGTCAATGGAGTTCCCCGTTTGGCACTCGGCCAGTTCTCGACGAACTACCTTTTCTCTGCACAACGGATTGGCGTTCTCAGCAAAAAACCCAAACAAGCACCAGTTGGAAAAGAGCCTTGTGCACTACATTTTTTGCAAGGTGATCGATGGAAGTTTGAGATAATCGTTGCAGCAAGTCAAAGAACCATTGGGAAACGCACAGAAGAACATGAGCATTGTGGAGCCAGTGCAAATTACTGTTGCAGAATCATTGCAAGTATCTAGAACTAAACCATGGCCAGAGGTACCGTTCCACAAGTATGAAATGACAATAGGTTTAGGGTTACGGTAAATGCCAACAATAAGACGATGACCAAAAGCAAAATGGAGTAGCCAAGGCTGCGGAGAATAAATAGATTGATAGAAATGGAGATCAACGTGAAGCTACAACTGGCAGGAGATCARTCTTCTTGCACAGAATCAGAGTCAAAATGAGAGATATCGTAAGAGAGCTCATTACAGCTCTTTCCTGAATAGCTTGCAAATTAAGGCTGAAGCAACAAAAACAGCAATCGCAAGACTTTTAAGGTGCTGCAAGTAAATGACGCAGGAATCAACATCCCAATGTTGGTATTTTCAACACGATAATGTTTCAATACTACGTTCGAACTAGTGACACCAAGACACCGGTTGGACTTCCGTATCAGCTAAACATGCGCTGTACATAATCCATGAAAGCAGGAGAGGACGTCAATGGCGACATTGAAAATGAGGGACGTATTTAAGAGAGAGCAGTAGGATACAAAGAAAACCTTTGCAGGATACAAAGAAAAGCTTTGGCAACCAAGGGCAAGTGGAAAAACACACCTGTGAAATTCAGCCGGTCGATCCCGAGCTCCAATCTGGATCATTCCATCAGAGGAAACCTCACCTTGCCCGCTACATTGCAGCTGAGGAGGAGCGAGGATCAACCAAAGAAGCAACGCGAACAGGAGCTGCACCCCCATTTTGCAGCTAGTGTCAAGTCAAAGCTGGCAATGACGAGGTCCTGCACAAGCAACTGGGGAAGGCTTGAGCAGGACAGCTCTTAGTTAGTTAGACTTTGCACATTGTCGTAGACTCGACTGAGGCTGGCGATGGCGGAGGAATTACTGTGAACTCCCCTGTTGCACATATATACAGTCTTTTGCTTTGCGATTGGAAGCGCCATGGCTGAATATTAGCAGCAAATTCATTTCCAAGGAAAACTGGGAATTGAAATCAATGGAATTGGAGTGGACGGCGAGAGTGCGGGACCAGGTACTGTTATCGATCTTCGACGCATTCATTATTGATGACGCGAATCTTCAAGCACATGTACTACTCGCCGCAACTGCACTGTAAGATACCTTTGGTTTCGGTGGAATCAGGCCTACAAACAAAGTCTAAGAACAGGACAAGCTTGTGTAGATTACCGCACGTGTGGTGGCTCTAGAATTGTGTGAATCTTTGGAGTTGTGTGAAACTTTGGACTCCTTGCAGTAGATTGTCAAGCTACTGTCGGGCACTTTATTGGACAGAGACTATTATGGCATCGACTCCGCACCGACTTTGGTTTGTGAAGGTCCAAATACTATCTACAACCCCGTTCACACTGCACAACGTTCTCATTCACATTGCACGACATTGCACAATGTTTGGGATGTCGGGGTTGATTGGTTGTGATCACCTTTATCAATTTCCCCACTATTTATTTTGCTCAAATTTTTTTTGTTTCAATACTATCAATATTGTTGTTCACCAAAGATAAAGGCTTATGGTTACATCGTTTTTGTTTTGCTTCAATCATCTTCCTTCCAACTACTTGATTTTAATGGCTTAGAGTAAGGTGGAGGCACCAGTAGCCAATTATTTAACCGTTAAACGCGGGGCGGGTCACCATGGAAATCATGAATTTTGATATCGTGAGAATCATTGGTTTTAAAAAAATCAAAAGTAAGCATTGGCTAGAAGTCAAAGTATTGTAGAAGATCATCCCTTTTCACACAAAATTTTGAGGATGAGAAGTTGCACTTTTGTCCTACAAAAAAATGTTATGTCATTCATTTGATCTAAAAATGGCCTCCGCATCGTTTAAGGCTTATTAACCCCTAAAGGACCAACACGCGGTGGGCCTTCTTACAATGCATATGGGACAATGAGCCTTTCTCATATCGTACCCGTATCCGTATTTGTATCCGCACTCAGTATCCATATCCGTATCTGTATCTGTATCTGCATTCAGTATTCATACCCGTATCCGTATCACATCTTCGTATCACGTATTCCGTACCTAGTATTTGTATCAATATTCATACTCGTATTTAGTACATGTATCAACAGCTGCTGATTTCCCTTAAAGGTGTGTGGGATTTTTTTAATTTCAAATCTGATGGTTCATAATTTTTTGATGAGGTGGGGGGTCATGAAAATTGAAAACTAGGCGTGCTGCCTCTTTTGAGCGCATTGTCTTTCATTATTTTCTACAAAGTTTCTACAAAGTTAAGATTCAGGGAGTATTTCAGCCTTGTTAACTTCTTTACATCATATGCATGTCTCCATTAATTTGGAAGAAGAGCATGGTGAACCAACATAAGCTTGGTTCTGTCATAGGATAATTCATCCACTACTAGTTGGATTGGACCTCACATGTCCACTCCAACCCTAACCTCATTGTGCAGTGTGAATGCGGTTGTAGATAGGATTCAAAAACTCAGATTTCAAAACCAGACTCGATGCCATAGTTTCTGTCCTTTGGACAGACCCAATAAAAGTCACTCAATGTCCTCACAACAATCAATCGAAAGGACGGATGGGATTGTTTCCATGAGACTGTGAATTACAGGTATACAAATAATTAATCCTCAAGTACGCTGGCTGATGAAAATACTTCAGAAAACATAACCACAACATCGATCTCTGAATATCCAAATAGAAGTGGATATTCTATACTGGTATGACCTAAACTTGTATCTGAAATAGTCACAAATAGATGGGAGGGCTTTGTAACACATAATACTACTGTGAATGATGTTAATTTTTATTTTTAATTGTTGATCATTCTAGATTGGCAGGTGCAGCCGTYGGAAAAGGGACTGAGACAATGATTGTGTAACCAAAAGATGTTGGAACGCGACCTTAAARCCCAGTTTTTTTCAAGAGCAAGTRACTGTTAGGTCTTTRCTTTYCAAACCACATGACACGCGAGACAGAGATCACATCGGTCATTGGTCCTTCACAAACAAGCGTAAAATTAGAGGCTTGACTTTGATCAACTGGCAGTGTTTTTTGTATTGTATACCACAGCGAACATAACCCTTCTCAGGAATCCGGTGCACACTAAAATTTTCCTATAATTCTCAGAAACTGTATATGAATAAACTACCCAACAGTGACGCTGCTGATGCCAATCTAGAATGATCTACAATTAACATTGAAATAAAAAAATGGAGGCTAAATAGAGCCATCTAAGAGCCYACGTAGGTAGAGTTTTCGCTCCGGCTCCCCTCTCAGTTCCTCCCACTGATGACATAATGCAAAATAAACTTAAGCGTCAGGTATGATCATTCTTGCATAAGAGCCTTGACAGGACTTCAAGCTCAAGACGATACAACAAGAAATTTGCTAATGAAAGTAAACAAGATGATGGAGGTACCTCATGGAAGGGGATAGGAATGACAGTCCATCCAGCTGCCCGCAAGAGCCTGCGCTTCAAAACGGTGTGCCCTAACAGAGCGTTTGAGTTTCGAGAAAAATGAGWAGGACCATCGATCTCCAAAGTCACGTTGGCCTCGACTAAAGCCAAATCCAAGGAATACGGCGCTCCTTCATACTCCGACACCCAGGCTCGTCCTGTGGCTCCAATCAGAAGCCGGTCCACTTCTCTGTGATCCCCCGAACTGAGCTTAGTATTCGCTGCCTTCTCTTTCTCCCARGCCTCATTAATCACGGTCTCTAGTTCCCTYTCAGTRGTCAATGCAGAATTTGCACATTCTAATCCTATTGCTAAATTGGCTTGGTACAACTGACACAAGTGTTGAGCGCCCTTCGATTTTTCAGAGGACCACACCATTGAACGTGCATTGATACAATTCCATAAAGAAATGAACCATGGGCGTTCCATTCGACCTAAAACAGCACTTGACCATGCCATACTCGCCAGTTGCTGTTGACTGAAGCCTCTGAATCTCGCAGCCTCTGGTTCCCAGCCATCCAGCGAGTCGAAAAAAGAATCCATAGGATGATTCATACACGCAAAAGCCCACAAGATTTGCACCAACTCTTGAGGCCTGAAGCTTTGTGCCAAAACTCCAGCTCGTTCAGCCAAAGCGTCAAACAGAAGTGGTGCAGAATGGAGCATGGAAGAGAACGCGCCCGCCGTGTTGGCGAGGTTTTGCGCATTGAAATCCGGCAGTTTGTCAAGAGCAGCATCCGCCAAAAGGTCCATTTCTTCAGTAAAAAGTGCATTTCCTCCGATCTTSGAGAGAGCCCAGGCAATGTTTGCTAATCCTTGCCCCGAGCAATCCGGAAAGGCTCTCACAGTAGCGCCGAGAAAAGCCTTCATTTCGGGTCTTCTGGCGAATGTGAGCTTCTCCGACTTCCGCATGGAAGCCTCGTCCATCCGCTTCGCTATCCGGTGAAGGGCAGTGGCGCAATTCAAGGGACCCAACGGAATCATCCGGGGTTGTCCCCAATGAGGTTTCTGCAAAGCTTCCATGACGACAGCGAGCACATACTCCGCATCAGGAGCGTCGATGATKCGTCGGTTCAAGYTGCGTTCTTCTCTGTAYAGTCTCGAACCTGTCCACACMATTTCCTTCGATGGGGACCCTGCGTTGATGGCCCTGGAATCCATCGATGTGTGCCGAGTGCCGTCGTCTTGCCCGGCGGAACATTGCAAACTCGTCTGTATGGGACTGAGCAGGCCAGCCATGGTGAATGCACKGGAACACATCATTAGCGGCCTTGGCGGGATGCACTTCAAAAAGGGGTTGCAATACCTCCTGCTCGTCCCTGAAAATCCAAAAAATTAATTACTATCAAAATAAGAAGTGGCAAAAGATAGTTATACACTGTACCTGGGGTTGCACACCTACCTTTTCCAGTACTCCTGCAGGAAACAACCAAATGTCTTCAATATTTAAATTAAGTACCCATGAATTAAGAATCCGATGGAAACGGGCGGTCAGCAAGTACTCTAAAAAAGGGATTGTATTCATATGAGGTGTAGAAAACGTCGTACTTATCACCAAGGGATTGACCTTCAACTTTCAGACCCAGTATTGAAATGTAAGCCCCAGGAGGTGCATAGAGCTCTGGACACACGCTTGCCAAGTAGTACTCCTTTTCTAAGCCGACTGCCATGTAGCCTACTAAGAATTTGCCTGCGATTCAAAGCCACAACAATCCCTTCAGACATCAGGATATACTACTCATAATCAAGTCAGAGCAAGTCACCAATTTCTTAAGATCCAAAAATCAAGCACTAACGAAGTGAAAATGCTTATTATTGGCATGGTACAAAATGGCTACGACATGGTAGTTGCCATGGATTAAAACAAACATAGCGCGTGACTAGCTTCAATGCAACAGACTAATGACATTGGAAAGTAGGAATCTTGAAAACCTTTCGAGGGTAGCATCAGCATAACAAAAGCAAATAGAAGGAGACTCTAAATGTTCTGTGCGTTCTAGAAACARCTTGACGAAACAGTTTTAATATATCAATTAAAATACAGAAAAACGTCAATACAGCAGTTAATAACAGCACTTGGGTGCTTTATAGCGCCAGTGTCTTGTGACAAGAATTAAAAAGCAATCAAGGACCATAGGATTGCAGAAGATTGGGTTATGTCAGCGAAGCACGTAATGCATACCAGACTGTTTGCAATACTCCAAGTGCCGGTGGCTTTTCTCCGAAAAAACGTGGAGGCTTGCTCTCTGAGCGTGTACCTACAAACGAAACAGTGTCTCAATTTGCCATAACGCATGCAAATTCATGTCAAAGATGAAGTAAACGTTGATGTTTTCTAGATTATCTATAAAGTTTACTGGTCAAGCCTTGTTTTATGTACTTACCTTTTAGAAGAGATCAAGAGTGCATCAAAAGACATCAAATTGCATCCACAGATAAACATGCGTTCCTACTCAGATCTACCACTACCACTATCACTACCTTGATTTAAAATAACGTAGAGTTATGAACTAATTTAAATGGAATATTCAATAATGGAATAGTATTACGTGATCTCTACAGGTAATCTAGAGCTTCTTTCCAAGGTTACAGGGTTCTAGTAGAAACTCATTCCAATTAAGTTGTAAGTGAGAGTGGTTGAAGAAAAATTACAGTTCTGATGTAATGGCCATCATGGAGTTTGCTTGAAGAAGTAAAACGTGTCAACTGTAAACACGGATTTGCCATAATGGTCGCCATATCTACAAGGCACCAAGAATTTTGAAAGTCAGTCCACAGGGGTGCACAAAGCTGGCAATGCAACATAATAAACCACCTCCACTTCAAGTAAAATACTTAAGTTGCAAGGCAAACAAGGAAATAGATGTGGCAAATTTAATTGCAGCAGCAATCGGTCCAACATTTCTTAGAACCCCACTCTCGAACGCGGATATCACAACATGAATCGAGCGATACTCTCCAAAGATACTACAAGAGGACTTCAGTGTTATAGAACCAACCAAAGATTCATGATTTCCAAATAACCAATTCGATTTCTCAGGACCTCGTAGGAGCTGCTCAAAACTGCATTTAAACAAAATAAACGCCCCAACGTCGTCCTCTTGCTTCTTTAGTTAGGGTTTAAATCGTAACCCTAATATAACCAAAAACGATTCAACCAATTCCACTTCATAAATGAAGGTCGACTACATCCTACACTACAGCTCCTAACGATCAGTATTCCCTCTCCAAACCCCTCAAAACACCAGAAAGTGCAAACATTGCTGTAATTTCAATTTGCTCACCCATTTCCACATACAATTCCCATTCCCAGATACAAATCCACAGCGAAATTCAAATAATGTGTTCTTCCTCTAAAGATCACAATCATTCCATATCAAATTCCCGCAATCAAAAACATGTAAAAATTAAAAAAAGACTGCAGTAAATTCCATGAAGACGATTCGAGTGATCATATTCAAAGAGTAGCGATTGCATTGTATGAACTGTCGAGCTCATCATCAATCAATCGGGACGAGKAAAAAAAAATACCTTAAGAAATAATGTCTCCCGTTGTGAGTTTGGGGAAAGGAAAGAATTGGGCATCAGCAAATTTCCACGACGGCCACGGGCTTGGTTGCGGTGGTGATGTGGCCGCCATCGCAAATACTCTGTGGGATTTTGCCTAACACTACCCTAGATAATGTCTAGAATTGTTTATTTGATCGGTTACGGGCCCCTCTACCATACATCCACATATTGGACAAAAAATATCACATTAGCACATATCACATGTCCGTAATTTTGTTTTCATGCACAATACGGTTGTTTCATCCAAGATTCTCTTGTAATTCAAAGTTTGCCGGAAGAAAACTTCACAATTTGTTGCCATTTTTTAGCCCATTTTTTTTTTTGGGGGGGGGTGCAATCTGGCACTAGAAAGTCGGAAAAAAAATGCCCTGGTCGGGGCCAATCGGGCGAGTAGGCAGCTGCAGGTGACGTCATGGAGCCTGCCCCAGTTGGCCCAATTGCCCAAGCTGCGTCGGTCCGACGAGGCCTGCACTCCAGGGGCTTCTTCTTTCCCAGGCTTTGGTGCGTTTAGGGTTTGGGGGTTTGGTTGATTTGTTGAAGCTACGTAGTCCTCTTCATGCAGGGTATCTTTACTTGTGAGGGTAGATTTTGATCCTTTGCAATCAGATTCAGAGGCCAAAAAGGTCTGCTGCACTGTCTGTGGAGGAGGAGGAGGAGGGGGTAAGCTTAATTGGACCACTTCCGCTCGCGCTTGCTGTAGCACTCCGTCGCCATGGTGGGTTTCGAGATGAACGATCGCAGAAGTAAGTTCAAGTTTCTTTCTCAACGCAACCAATTGAGTTCCCTGTATCCGAGTTTTGCGTGCTTATTGCGAATGAAGCCTTGTTTCTACGCGAACGATAGCCTGGATGAGGTTAGGGTTTGTGAAGGTTTTTGTTTCTCTCACGACCGTGACCAATCAATGTGGATTGTTATGGTGTGGATTGTTATGGTGTGGAATGTGAAAATTTTGAGGGATGTGGGCTTAGTTTTTTTTGCTGAGCAAGGGCTACTGTGGGTGGAATTGGAACAGAGATTGGAATTGGGCTCACAGGATTCGGTGTCCTGTTTACTTTCTTGGGGGTGGTTTTCTTCTTCGACAAAGGACTTTTGGCGATGGGCAATGTAAGATAGATTGTCACTTCGATCTTGTACTGCTGCTTCAGTGGCGTGATCGATTTTGTTATGAAATTTATGAAAGGTGGAAAGGGAACAGGATTGTATGGAGATGGTCATTAATCTGTTGTGTTGCTCTATGGCAGATTTTATTCGTAGCAGGTGTAATGATAACAATTGGGATAAAAGGGACAGTGTCTTTCTTCCTCAAGCCTCGCAATTATAAGGTATATGAAAGGTCGACCTCGTCATCTCATTCATAGGTCTCTCTACCTCGTGATTGATTTTGTACGTAGATGGAATGGATTCATCTGTCCCATTGGCCTTACTATTGCTGCTGGKTTTATTCAGGGTTCCATACTGTTTGGTGCCGGCTTTGCCCTGGTTATTTTTGGATGGGCGGTTATAGGGATGCTGATAGAGGCCTACGGGTTTGTGTTGTTGTTCAGGTGAGACCATTTTGCTTTATTATATTTGCTTCTGCAGGTCACTCAATATGATTGGGGAAAGTGTTTCGTTTATTTCTATCTCAAGGGTACGTTTGGCATTTGTGCATTCATTGATGTTTTGACTAATGCCTATCGTCCTTGCCATGGTGCAGTGGTTTTTGGCCAACAGCCTTGGTTTTCTTATACAGAGTTCCAGTTCTGGGCTACTTTCTTCAACAACCTTTCATCACTGCGGTAAGTTTTACTAAACGCTATCTATCAATATTGTTTTTTGTGATGAATCTAGCATTCCAGAATAATCGACATGCAATTGACATACGCTGAGTTAAGACCTGCTATCACCCGAAATTGAATCATAAGATAGGATTAATTTGGGATCGTATATGCAGGAAATCTAAAATCTAACGAAAGGGAACTGCTCGATTGAACCTAAAATTATGGCAACGAACTTGACGCATCATAATTTTTGACAATGTGAATGAAGAGTCAAGTATAGCATGGCTGGCTCTTGACCAGGCTGTGGATGTGGCAGTTTTTTGATCGATTTCGGGAGCGGAGGGTACCTGTTTGACTTGACCTCTCGAAAATTGTCTGGTGTAATTTGAAATCCACCTCATACCTGCAGAGAAACCATCCTTTTTCCCTTTAATTTCTGTGACATATGTAGATCTGCCAAGATCCCTCCATAGGTGTAGACGTGTAGACTTCGATTCTGTGGGAGTTGCTGGATAAAGAAGTTGATTCACATTCTGGTGAAGGTGTGTATAGTGCATTGCAGCCGGAATTTCCCATGCCGCTAATGTGCCTACTAAATTAGGTGCATTTGGGTATAAGAATGATTGCTTCCGAGAAATCTGAAGGTTATATTCAAATTTTCAATGAAATATCTTGGTTACATGAGACTATGTATAATCTATCCAGGCATGTGAAAAATCTCTATTATTTTCCTAGTATAATTATTGTTACTGTTATAATTATTTAACTACTAGGTTAACATAATCCAATTAATTATTTTAAAGACATAAAAGTAGCCATGCAAAATTACAGTGTAATAACCTTTCAAATGATTGTTTTTTTCTTATAAATGCCCTCTGTGGTGGCTTGTATTCAAATCACCATAATCAAGCTAAATTTAGCCTTTATAAGATTGACTGAAAAAAAATTCTCTAATTTTCAGGCTTGGATAAATTTTTTTTTCCATTGAAGGTTAGAAATGAGGATGTTTTCTTTTTTTAATTTAATCTTTCAAGTCATCATAACATAAGAAAATATAAATGAATTACATATAGTTTTATGTTATTTGGACTTTTAACACATGGAGCTTCTAATTTCAGTAAGCCACTGGATTTTTGGATTCTTTTTTAAGTTTTCAAATGTTGTAGAAATACAACTTATTAGATTATGTTTTGTAAGCTTAAATCAAAACCAAATAGGGATATTTTGAAATTATAATCAAGTTTGACCGAGGCGCATTTACCTTTACGGACCAATTGTCTTATACATAACCTTTTTTTCATTACCTAACCAAGGCTTTTTGCATGTAATTGTTGAAGTGAGTGGTTGAAATTTTGAAACATGTCGTAATTATTAAGAAGATTCTAATGCATTAAAAATTATGCCTCATAATTAATTCATGAAATTCTTTGGGTTCACTTTGTTCATAGGGATAGAATTGTAAGTAGGCTTTGACTCGTTAGGTATTGGAAGTTTTTTTATAATCATTTGATACAATACATATGTCCCATATGTAAAAGCTTCAAGCCTCTGTGAAGCTTATCCTTCATTTATAAGCTCATAGGAATCAAAATTTCATCTTATACTTTTTGTTTTAGTTTCTTATGGTAGAAATAAGATATTGAAGTTTGGCTGGTGATATTTACACGGTATCAAAAATGCATGATTTTCACGGCCACCTATCTATCTTTCAAGGGTTAAAAAGATAAATAATTAATTCAAGGGTTAAAAAGATAAATGATTAAAACGAGGATAAAAAAAATTGATATCTCTTCCTTACATTAAAATCCGATTGATAACTATGTGCAACAACGCAAAGCCCTAGTTAAATTTAATAATGCCAATCTATTTTAGGATAAATATTGAAGGAAAAATGATCAAAGAAAGCATCCATATATTTTACAAACTCTCATTGGTTTATTAGTATTTATTTGTAGAATCAACGTGATCCTATATAAATTATATATATAAATTATATATATATATATATATATATATATATATATATTCATTTGGAAAGAAATTTGACTTCTTATCAATATTATTTATTTATAATTTTATTTGAAAATCATTAATACAAACCTCATTTTTGAACTCATGTACCATATTATATCCTTGGCAATGCTCTCTAACTAATCTCATGTCATCATCAAAAGTAGATATGATACTAAAATTTTACAATCCTACAATTTCATGAAAATGCTAAAAGTTTATATGTTTATGCTTGTTTTGGATTTTGGGTTTGACTTGCATCAAAACTTTGACATATATAATAGGATGTGTGCACACACACACAAATGTATATGTATATGTAAAAATTGATTGAATTATTTGATAATATAGGCTTTATTTCAATGTACATTGACTAGTGTTTTAATGAATAATTGTAAGCATGACATATCCACAACTGTCAAATTTGGTCTTCATTCATGGACTATGTTTCCAAATTTATTACAATGCCTTGGAATCAAATCTTCCAACCAAATTTTCCCAACACACCTACTTTGAAATTGCATAAGAATTGATATAGGGTGATAAAAATTTGATCTCAATAGATTTGAAATTTGTATTCAAAAATTTCTCTATTACACTTAAAGTTTAGTCTCCCAACAAAAGCACACCCATACAAATATTAAAACGCTTTAAGTGACGCTAACTTGTCATATGATGCTTTGAGGTAATAGTTAAGTTAGGTGTGATACCTCGGCATACGTTGTACCAGCCCCATTCCGAAGTGATTATACACCAGAGACTGTGACATGCATCACAGAGTCGAAGGTGTCCTCTGAATGCTTACCAAAGAGCAAGAACTTTTTAATGTCAATTTCGTTAAATAGGCGATATTTGCATAGCCTGATTTATMTCTTCACCAAGGTCTGATATCAGGCCTCAAACTAGGGCATGTACACATTTGGGGTTCAGACCGTGCCAAAGGAACGGAATATCGCCAATTTCAGGAAATTGACGTTTTTGACGTAATTTTTTCATGAGTCTCCTTTCCACCCCGTTTCCTTAAGGCAGAACTGCTCAGAATGTGGTCACAATGCTCGAGAATACAGGTGAGGATCTTAGAAATTGGCAGAGTATACTTACAGCAATGTCAAATGCTGAAGAAGAGAGTTGCTGAGGCACTCAGCGTCTAGCAGGAATAAGGGACTGTGGACCCAAGTTCATGCCCCTATATATTGCCGTTCACCAACTCGTGGAGATTGCAATATCTAGACATAGTCAGTKTGTAGTAAATCAGTGACCCAACGCACGTAGCTAAATCAAATTCAAGTCTCTGGAAATATGATGAGGACAAGATCTAGATGCTTCACCTCTATTTGGGCTTCCATTAAGTTTCTAAAGCTAGCCTGACCGCMCGTTCGCGTCCATCTTCTACAACAATGCAGTCAATCTTTTCTGGAAGCTCTTCTTTGGAAGAGTCCCTCCGACGATTTGTGGCACTGAGGAGTACTGCGGCATGCAGAGACAGCAAGTAGTAGAACTCTAAGAGAGGTAGCATGATGATGAAACCCTCCACCACTCTCTGCGACACGTACCACAGCACAACAGCATTCGGTCGTCCATAAATACTCCACGCCATTCTTCGGGAAACAGAGTAAGCAATGGAACTGAATACAGCAGCAAATTGAAACGTAGTTCCTACTCACATATGCATTCTGAAAATACAAAATAGGTGGTTGCCGTCCGAATACCGAGTCTAAATCTTGAGTTTCATGATTCTTGGGACAAACTGATCGGACCAATGTCACAGAATTAATCGGCAGCAAGGTGACTTACCAAATTAGTGGGACGCCGCCCACCGACGTGAAGCTCTTTCAAGGCTACCCTGGAGTTCAAGAAAGACATTAAACATATAAAAAAGCTTTCTCGAAAACTGCTCAAGCAAAGATTTGTCACGAATCGACTGGAATCTCTTCACAATGGAGATTGAAATCAAATTATAACAAGTACATGCCTTCACCCTAAACCTGCACATGCACTGAACCCCCTATATAGCTAATGACACTGCCTTGAGGAGACTATTGGATAAATAAATTAATCATACATGAGTTCACAGCTTGACATGAGGAAAGTTGTCCAATCAGGTGTGTACACAACATGGCGGATTCTAAGTATATACAGGTAATGCGCAATTGCAGAGAGTGTCATTAGAGAGGGTTGAATGAAAACGCAAGTGTAGCCCAAAAAAAAAAGAACACCAGTCATAGAGTTCTTTACTTGGGCAGACTGACTGGCTCGCACTCGTGAAATTATTTTAAATAGACTGACGCGGAGGCACACTTCGATGACCTTGTTAATGGAAAACACATACCGCCTAATATTTTTCTGCCTGCACAAWATAGGACATGAACAACTTACCCCGCCGCGAGTATGCCGAGTAACCAAGCAACGAGAGCGACGGACACAGCAGCTGCAAGGCTGTCAGTGCGCCACACACGCAAGTGATACATGCCGGCCAAGATTGATCCCATTCCTACAACTGAGGCAACGAGCGCAAGCGGCAGGAAGTACGACGCCACCACCCTCCCTTGCATATTCTCTGCAAGGCTCATCGTATCAGCCGCAAGCTCATTTGTCAAACAAAGATTGCACTTCAAGAATCTCTCAAAAGATGTGATGTCAGACGGGTAGAATTAATTGCAGCGATCGTGGAGCCATTGAAGATTATATAATACTTCTCAACGCAACGATTCTACGTTTATTCTATAAATCTTTGTAAAGAAGTTCCTCTATCGAGATCCTTCATGGCTTCATCAGTAGTACCTCTTGCTTGGCTCCGAGGAAACAAAGCATTCTCCTTCCCAGCCCCTTATTCAGTAACAGTAATTTGAACCTTTTTTTAACGTTTTTAAGTCTTCGTATGTGTACTAACAGCTTATGATTGAACAGAATCTTTAAAATCGACATAAACGCAAGATTCAATGCAATCAGAAACGAAATTGAAAATTCTAAGAACGAGAATAAAAAATCAATTCCGTCTTCCAGTCACAAAGATTTCTTAACGTTCGAGAGCTTCCTTAACCTGACCATAGCTTCTAAATGTAAGCCTCCCTGATAACCAAGAAACATCTTCTTCCATCAAATGAAGAAAAACTTGTCGAAGTAAAAGAAAGAACCTCCGAAAGCAAAGTCGCCCCATGCGTAGTCCATTTCCTTGTTGAAAGTCCAGCCTGCAAGAGTCGCAGCGACGAGGCAAATGGCGGCATTCAGTGCCAATAATGCGCAAGCAATCCCCCAGCTCCCCGCCACGCACGCCATTGAATGACGTCCAAATCTCCCTCCCTCACGTAAGACACAATCAATCTTCTTTCTCCCTGTAGACGACAGATATCCAACTTTCAACCTCCCTTCTTGAGATCACGAAGTACGTACATAATGAAAAAATCGGTGAGCACTCTTACCCCCGACCTTTCTKACATGACTGTTCACARTTCCKGAAGAATATGTATACGTGACAAACACTACACTGGAAAGATGGAGATCAAATTGAACATTCAAGCTTCCTTACAAGATCATTGACAGAAAGTTTGGAGAGCGTTCTGAGTATCCCTTTCTTGCATATTCAAATTAAGAAATGAAAGAAACATTCATGAAAAGAATTAAAGATTCAAGAATCAGTCTCTTCGAAAACCTCGTAACCTGCAGAAATCACAGCATGACAAAAACAATTGCGACGGCGGGAGCTCACGCAGGAATGCGAGGATTGTAAGACTGGCTTACAAAATTGCTGGTCCCCTTAATTGTTTGGTCCCCTTAATACCCCTATTTAGTGTCGTTTCGTTCCCTTCTATTCATGATTCATTTGCACACCCACTAAAGAATTTTGGTGTTGTATGATGATAAATGTATTTGTTGTTAATATAGTTAAATTGGTTTGATTTCAAGCACCAAATATAGTTGTGACATTCATCTACACAATGCTCCAAAAACTAGGATTGGCATGCTTTCTATATTTTAGGTGATATTGGGGTGATATGTTGTGAAAAGTGTCCAAATTGTGAAATTCTAAGAATTTAATGAATTGATGATATTACTATATGGAAGGCAAGGTTATACATTAATTTTTAAAGTACATGACACAAAAAAGAATTGAAATTATTATTTTCAAAACAAATGTTTTTGTATGGTGAAGACAAATTTATATATTTGACATTAGATAAACAAAAAAATCTTGCAAGTCACTTGGTGAATCCCTGAGGATGTAACTTATTTAGTGTATTCACCTAGACTATATGCAACAAATGATATATTAAGGGAGTATAATAGTTTGTTTGTTTTTAGTTCAAAGTTTACTAATGTATACTTCAATTAATTACACAAGTTAATTTGAAATTCTAGCCTAATTTGTAGAATGGTTCTTCTATTTATTTATAAAACTTTAGTTTTATCTTGGAAATCTTTGATATTTTATTTTTCAAAGCTACAAATTGTACTTTTCAAGAAAGAAGTTGCCTAAATTATTAAAACATCTTTTGTGAGACAAAATATTTGTTACTTTTGGGAAGGCATAATTAATCCATTATCTCATACTTATTATACAAATGAACACAACTTACAAACTCATGCTTTGATTTTGCATCAACGCAATGTAAGATATAAGACTTTTGAATGGATCTACATGATTGTCATAGTTTTGAATGATAGAATGCTATGAACATTCACAATTTTGTTTCTAAGTTAATAATATTTATTTGAAAATTGAAACTCCAACAAACATTAAAGAATCAAATTAAGGTCAAATCTTAGGCACAAGCTTGTGTCTCTCTTTGGCACCATTGCAAGTAAAATACGAATTGAGGCTGAACGGCTGTATTCAGATCATTTGCACATGATTTTATCTTAGTTTCAACACATACKGAGTAAATCTTTTCCATAGCTGCCCAAAAGTTTAGAAAGATCAAAGAACTATGCAAATCTCTTKACTTGTTTCTTTTGCAAATTCRCTGGAAAGCTAAAACAAACAAACCTCYTCACATYACATAAAAWATACCKTCAAATCTACATTCACAGGAAYTCGCCARAAATTGAAAAAATCATTTCAAGTAATGAAAATGCCAGTCCCTAAACCCTAAACCTGCTTTCTTCATCCTTCACTGAATTTCATTACTCTTCTCCTGGCATTTACACATTGTTATTTCCCATAACTCCAAGTCCTTCCCTCGCTCATATTCTACAATATGCTGCAGCACCTGCTCAGTCGGAATTTGCCTACCCTCAAACTTCCCTTCAAAGCCATTGAGAACCGGGATATCTTGAGYTGCAAACATATCACCTGCAACAGAAGATGGATGCAAAACCCACAAACAAGACATCACAYGAGAATTTCATACAAAACAACATTAGGTTCAACTCGCATATAATTTGAAGGATCTTGAATGTATGTCAGTGGTACATAGTTGTCAATTATAGGTTCACTGTGAGTTTTAGGTATTCCTATCTTTGGTGCATTGGAAAACATTGATGCTATGAGCTTCTTCCAGAAATAGACARTGAGTATTTSTTCACCATAAAAAARTTTCATGCTGAGGCACCAGCCGTGTCTGCAACACTCTTTTCTGATAAATTTTGTCAAAGGGATGTTATACTACGATGCTGGAAGGCAATGAAAGAGCGTTGCACCCTCCTGTAGTAGAACTACCGCAAAATCTTTCTACGACAAAAGCTTCTCTATACAGGAATTGAAGATGTAGCAACAAAATACGGTTACCTGATTCTCTTGAATGAAAGTAAGACCGAAATTGCCTGTAGCCATTAGCAACAACATCAAGCTCATCCACGCTGAAGTTGTAGCGTTTTTCCAAAGTCAAGAGCAACGTCTACATCCATGTCCAATTACAAAGGTTAAGAAGAACGCATGTAAATAAATCTTTAAAAAGCATATCACTTGGCTTTTTAAGTTATAAGTTTAAATTTCATTCGATTTCCTTGCTATAAAGAGTGAAACACAAATTTAAGCCCTCTGCCAGAACAAGGGGGGTGACACTTAGATTGAGAGTTCAGTATAGATTCAAGGTACAAGGTCAATGGTTTGGGGAGCAGTACGTGTTAAAAGATACATTGGAAAGGCAATGTCACCTTATTAGCACCAAATGCCATGATTTTATCAAGTATCTCAAAGAATGCTTGTGTGAGTTCTGGGCTATAAACCACGTCCGTAGCCAAAAGCACAGTTGCACTTCTTGCTTCCTCAAGGTCTTTTTTGCTCCAGAAATAAGCACTATCATCCCTATGACAAAACAAACTCATCACATTTAGACTCCTGTGAGAGCACGAAAGCAATTCCTGCACTCAGATTGGTCCGGCTWAAGTGATAAAATTAGCTCCTGGATGAAACAGAGGACAAGTAAATCTCAACATAGGYAATTCACTCATATCAGAACGAAGAGAGTWARAAACAAAARAATACAAAGYCCACCTTRTAGTTTCCTGTTTGTCTCCATCTGCAGTGTCATAGGAAGCTACGGGCGGCCAAGGTTGAAGCCAATCAAGCTTCCTGACTTGCACAGCCCCATCACCATGAACATATAAACTTGAATTTGCCASGACATTGCGCGTACAATTGTCTAAAATGTCCGCACCTCTGTCTGTACCCAAACCATACCATTCAGGAACAGTAGTTGACATACGAAATATAACAGCACGAGTTCCTGATTCAAAAATAAAGAATAACAACTACCGAAATGGGTCCAATTAAGTGCACCTGACCAGTTATGAAAACTCGCTTGGCAGCTTTGGCCATCAAAATCCCTGTAAGTCCTGCTCAATACCGACTGCAAGTATTAGAAACCGCTCACTAGTGTTAATCAACAAAGTCCACAACGGGGTAAAGTTTGACCACCTTACCTGTACCAGCACCAAGTTCTATAGCATTTATGTTGTGAAATAGTTGTGAAGAGCTCATGGTATCGAGGAGAAAATCTGCAAGCAGCAATGCTCCCCTTGATACCTACAAGAATGAAGCGGATAACAGAGATCATGGTTTCGATCTCAAATTATTTGACAAATAAACAGGTTCAGAAATATCACTAAGAATGTGAACCACTACGTCATTCATTGCAGCAGTGGGATCTTTGAAATTCACGAGGAACAGTTGAATTAGTTGTGACCAATGTTCAACACAATATATCATTGCTAATTATCTGCAGAACGCTTTGTACTAACAAGACAAGATGCTCAAGATTCCTTAAATAACCAGGCAGACGAAGCATAGAAACACGGAATTTGAAAGCTTCGACCCTCAAAATAAGCAAAATTTTAATTGCACCTATTGCGATCCACATTCCGCAACCTCCAAGAGGTCAAATATAAAAGGAAAATGTAAAAGACTCGAGCATTACAGCAGAACACCTCCATTTCAAAGCTTGATGGTCATACCTGAAGACCTACGCCAGGGAGACGTGTTGTCAGCTGATGATGCACAGTAATTGTTTCTCCACTCAAACAACCTGTAAAAGAAGTGCAAAAATCAAATAGCGGCGTTTCTGTCATCTTTATCAAACAGGGCCATTCGTCTTGGTCTTGGTCAATGAACTCTCAAACCATATCAGCACAGAACCATACTCATGCCCGTTCTAAAGTCGAAGTAGATGCAACATACTTTGGCTCTGACGAAGCCTTTTGGGTCGCCTGTGCAGAATCAGGTCACCACTGTCGTCGTATGTGACATCAGTCCTACTGAACGGAACATCACCCCCACCATCGTCATCCTCCACCTCCTGTCTGTCCAAGTAGGTTTCCGGATCCCAACTCTTCCTGGTTGAGCTGTCATTACCTGAGCAAAAAACATAATGGATATTAAAACCGTTACGAACCTGATCCAATCTCACATACTCACCCCGCTTATCAAGAGCAACTCATCTATTCATACAATCGTTTGGACTTAGTAGTAAGTGGTGTAAACATCACCTTGCTAAATGTCCATGGCCACCTAGCCTTTGAACAGAAATGGGGTAGTCTACTGTCACTTACGGTGGTTTACAAATTGCAAAAGATATCACCAAGGGTGACAGAAATTTGATCTAAACAAGTTTGGTAAACAAGTTTNAGTTTCCTGTTTGTCTCCATCTGCAGTGTCATAGGAAGCTACGGGCGGCCAAGGTTGAAGCCAATCAAGCTTCCTGACTTGCACAGCCCCATCACCATGAACATATAAACTTGAATTTGCCAGGACATTGCGCGTACAATTGTCTAAAATGTCCGCACCTCTGTCTGTACCCAAACCAGACCATTCAGGAACAGTAATTGACATACGAAATATAACAGCACGAGTTCCTGATTCATAAATGAAGAATAAAAACTACCGAAATGGGTCCAATTAAGTGCACCTGACCAGTTATGAAAACTCGCTTGGCAGCTTTGGCCATCAAAATCCCTGTAAGTCCTGCTCAATACCGACTGCAAGTATTAGAAACCGCTCACTAGTGTTAATCAACAAAGTCCACAACGGGGTAAAGTTTGACCACCTTACCTGTACCAGCACCAAGTTCTATAGCATTTATGTTGTGAAATAGTTGTGAAGAGCTCATGGTATCGAGGAGAAAATCTGCAAGCAGCAATGCTCCCCTTGATACCTACAAGAATGAAGCGGATAACAGAGATCATGGTTTCGATCTCAAATTATTTGACAAATAAACAGGTTCAGAAATATCACTAAGAATGTGAACCACTACGTCATTCATTGCAGCAGTGGGATCTTTGAAATTCACGAGGAACAGTTGAATTAGTTGTGACCAATGTTCAACACAATATATCATTGCTAATTATCTGCAGAACGCTTTGTACTAACAAGACAAGATGCTCAAGATTCCTTAAATAACCAGGCAGACGAAGCATAGAAACACGGAATTTGAAAGCTTCGACCCTCAAAATAAGCAAAATTTTAATTGCACCTATTGCGATCCACATTCCGCAACCTCCAAGAGGTCAAATATAAAAGGAAAATGTAAAAGACTCGAGCATTACAGCAGAACACCTCCATTTCAAAGCTTGATGGTCATACCTGAAGACCTACGCCAGGGAGACGTGTTGTCAGCTGATGATGCACAGTAATTGTTTCTCCACTCAAACAACCTGTAAAAGAAGTGCAAACATCAAATAACGGCGTTTCTGTCATCTTTATCAAACAGGGCCATTCGTCTTGGTCTTGGTCAAWGAACTCTCAAACCATATCAGCACAGAACCATACTCATGCCCGTTCTAAAGTCGAAGTAGATGCAACATACTTTGGCTCTGACGAAGCCTTTTGGGTCGCCTGTGCAGAATCAGGTCACCACTGTCGTCGTATGTGACATCAGTCCTACTGAACGGAACATCACCCCCACCATCGTCATCCTCCACCTCCTGTCTGTCCAAGTAGGTTTCCGGATCCCAACTCTTCCTGGTTGAGCTGTCATTACCTGAGCAAAAAACATAATGGATATTAAAACCGTTACGAACCTGATCCAATCTCACATACTCACCCCGCTTATCAAGAGCAACTCATCTATTCATACAATCGTTTGGACTTAGTAGTAAGTGGTGTAAACATCACCTTGCTAAATGTCCATGGCCACCTAGCCTTTGAACAGAAATGGGGTAGTCTACTGTCACTTACGGTGGTTTACAAATTGCAAAAGATATCACCAAGGGTGACAGAAATTTGATCTAAACAAGTTTGGTAAACAAGTTTAGCTCATGTACCCAAAGATCTAAATACATCTCCCAAATTCACTCCTACACATGTTAAAATGCTTAAGGTGAAGCAAATGGTATCCTCGATCTTATCATAAGCACTGATTTCACTCAACCAATCCCTGTTATCGGCCATTTGAACACCTACCAGCAGAAGCTCGGTCAGGATGAGCAATGCTGAAAATGGTTGTACAAGATGTGGCTTTCGGTAGACAGCCAACATGCACATCGCTCATCACCCGGACCTCRTCCTGCCAACCAAATTYGTCGCCGTTGGCTTCKTCCTTCTCTTCCATCSKTATTCTGTTCTCTCCTTCAAGCAATCGATGCTACCGCAACCTTCACAWTATAGGTGGTACAGATGCAATGTTCAGACGATAAGGATCCATGTACGTAGATGACGCCTCGGTGATGAGAAATTCCGAATCTAGAATGATTGTTCGCTAGGCTTGACCAGTTGCAGCACTTACAATAGTATGACGGTAATGTCAATGCAATGGTTTGATAAGAACAAAAGTGAAGGCAACTGAGTGCATTTAAATATGGTGGAGAGAGGATAGAACTCCTCAAATAGGAGTAAAACCCAAACACAACAGTCGTACAGAAGACCTGCAGTGCAGACACAGCGTTCTAATAGGGTATGGAAGGCGTCAAAGTCCGATCTGAGGGATCGAGGATCTTCAACAACTTAGAAAAAACAAAGATCAATCAAGTCCACCTCTTGGGGACCCCTTTCTAGTAAAATAAGTATTGCACCCTAACCAGCACGGCCTAGTAGACGTTGTAGCATTATCAGAAACCATACTCCCTCTCCTTCAATTCCTCTCAATAAGGTTGGTGGTTGATGAGGGCATTTAGAATCGCCTGAAGAGATGGCGATCCTTCATCRCTACCACTATCTTCCTCACCTCTTACTTCCTCTGCATTCGAGCTTACACTCGTAAGCCAACCCCTCATACTTAAAACACTCGGGACACCAGGACACAAACRACTTCYGGAGYGCCCGCASTAATGAAGATGGTTCCMATCSTAAGGTTACAGAATACTAAATTAATTGAGACCTGATCCCGTCTCCTATACCAACCGCTGTTACCAACATCAACTCATCTCTTTCAATACACGTGGTTGGCCTTCACTTGGMAAGCGTTGTAAGCATGACTTGGCTCTATGTCTAAGGCCACTGATCTTTGAATGAAAATGGAGATGCCTAACATCCTTCCATTAATAATCTGAAATCTCTCACTTTGAATGAATGCACATGAATTCATACAGTCAGTGATAAGAGAATGAAATCCCATGAGAGTTGGTTTTCAAAGTGAGCTCTCCAGTAAGCTCCCAATGAAAGCACACTCCTCCACATTGGTTACAATGCTTTAAGTGTTGCAAATAGTGTCCTCTACCGTAATCCATACGATCTTCTGAAACTTGGCAAGGAGTAAGCAGAGCATGTTCTCACCAACGGCAATCTTCGCTTCCACAGTGTTGTCCAACCACACGCATCTACACACAGCCGTTCTATGACTCCAACACCCCGTTCTCCAACACCTCCAACTCCAAGTTCTTCCTGCCGACTTTCATGTCGATACAAACCCATAATCGTAAACCCAAAACCTTAAACCCTAAGAAAAAAACACCTGAAAAACCCTGAAATTCAAGTTTTTTTTCGCGGTTCCCATACCAATCCTGAACCCTAAACCCTGACAAATTATTCAACAACAGGCTGCACTTCTTGACATTGCGAGCTCGTTTTTGATAGATTCACACATTTTGATACAGTGAACTCGCTTTTGACAGATTTGCACACTTTAACGTTGCGAGCTCGTTTTTGAGAGATTCTTGGGATTGTAATCACGCCAGAATTGAAGGAAGCCAATTCTGACAGTCCATCAAAAACGAATTCGGATTCTTTACTCTGATATAGAAATCGACACATCCATGTACATTCTCGAATCCGTGAGCGACTCAACCAAGTCAACAATAGCAGAACGATATCAGTCTTAAAATGAGAGACAAATTGCACCTCAGATTCAAAATGGAGGTGACAGTGCAGGAAGTTTACATCACTTAATTAGAGCATCCCCACCAGCCTCTTCCCCATCCCTATCCCAATTCTTCAATCAAAAATATAGGGATGGGCAAGCCGCTTCCCACCCATGCTTCCCCAAATCAATACTTTATACTAAATCTAGGCAAGTGAAGTCAAGATGCACTTGTAAATATAGTAACAAGGGCAAAGTAATAAGGTAGACTGCTCTTAACCCCTAAAGTCCTAAGGCCATTTTTCTGTCAAAAACCATTGAAAACCGTCATTTTTGTTGCATTCATCCAAAAAAACAAAAAAAGAAATTTTCCTAAAATCTAACCAGAACATTTTCACCATTGGGTATAACAATTCTCAAATTTTTCTTTAAAGATTAATATCTTTTGTCTTTCATTCAATAACACCTTCTATTTTACAATTTTTTTTTCAAATGAATATGAAAGTTTTTTTGGTTAAGTAAAGAAACAACCTTGAAATGGCCCTCCCTTACCCTCAAATTTCATGTAATGATAGATGTTAGTTTCTTTAATATTCAATCTAAATGTATATATCTTGCCATATTTTAGTACATATATACCTTGTACTCTTGAGTGAAATAATTGGCCATATATACAATCTCCATCAAACCTTTAACCCTCAACGCCCAAGGGGCCCAAAAGTGGCCTCACACTGTCTGGCAGTCCACTTTCAAGCGCTCTAACTTTTGCATCCAATGTTTGATTTCAATAAAACTTGTTGGAAAAGTTGCGCATACTAGTCTAGTTTCTATGGTGAAATTTTCAGATCAATCCAAGACATATTGAGTTTGTGAATGTTATTCGAAGTTCTCAGGTTCAACTTAGGTTCAGCACACTGCATTGTGATGGCTACAACTTCGGGGGATTGTATCTTTTTCAACAAATGTTTGTTTTCAATAAAATCTGTTGGGTTTTGTTCCCATATGGTCTAGTTATTGTGGTAAGATTTTCATGCCAATCCAAGTTGATTTGAATGTTTGGGAGCAATTCAAAGTTCAAAATCCAGAAATTTTTGCATTTCAGTGAATATTGGCAGCTCATAAATTCTTTGTATATGATCCTTTTTCAATTATTTTTGTTGGAAAAGTTGCGCTTACTAATCTAGTTTGTGTCGTTTAAATTTCAGATCCATCCAAGACGTTATGAGTGACTAAGAGGCATTTTAATAGAAGGAGGTTCAGCCACAAATGTGAATTTTTGCTATTTTTTTCACTGTTTTTTGACATTTCAAATCCATTTTGCAAACACAATGAGTCATTTCTATGATTTTTTTTTCCTCCAAAGTGTTTATATTCTCGTTTTGAATCACTTTGTAGTTTAAAGTTTTTTCATTTGAGTCGGTTTAAAAATCAAATCTCATCTCCAAATGTGTTTTTGAGAAGATTTCAGCACCTTTTTTCAACACTAAAACATTATAATCTTTCAATCAATATGGTCAAATGACCCCAAAGTTATTCTACAACATCTACAACATCTACAACATGCACACTACAATATTGTACAGTTGGGATATTCATAATTGACTGAAAGTGAGACTTTTAACACTTGCAAAGGGAGGATGCTTTCAAGCATGGTTGGACCTTGGGCGTTGAGGGGTTAAGGGTTAACCACTAAAGGCTCAAAGCCTTGAAATGTTTTTTAAGAATTTTAGGCAAGTTCCTATCGTGTAGAATTCTACAATAATATTTTGAAGACTTCATTTAGATTTTAGAAAATGTACTTGTTTTTAAGAAATATAATTTTTATTTCAATGGGGAAAAAATTGATGTCTTCCCAAGTAATCTACATGTGACGGAACTTTTTTGCTGTAAACAATTGTGAAAATTAAGCTTAGAAACAAATCCTATGCGATGTTTTTCAAAAATATGTTGTCCTTGTCCAAAAAACAAGGCTCATCTTATCTTTCATACAACATTTACATTTGTTGTGGTTAGATATGTAAAAGAAATTCATTATAGCTCTTTGGACTATAAATGACAATTTTGGAGGTTTTGAGGAATAAAACATAGAGTTAAGAACCTATAAGGGTGAATTTGACTTTTATATGTTGTTGAGGGTGCTAAATCGTCCCATTTTTAGAACATTGCCAATCCTATTTCATTGGTGTTGGGCCTTTCACAGGTCTAGATTGACAATGCTCTTTAACCCCTATAGGACGAAGGCCTTTTTTTGTGAAAAAACACTCAAAACTACCATTTCTATAGCAAAGAGTAAAAAAAATCTGAATTTTTTTTTTGCATATCTTATTGTAGGATCTTACACCAAACTAGTATGAAGATGTGCGGATAACATTTCAGAATTTTTGACTGCACATATTGCAAGATATTTGCGTTTAAAGTGAAAAAAGCAGGTTTTACATCACATTGCAAGACTAGATTATTTGACTTGGAACCTTCTTAACTTTAATTTTTTGCACTATAGAGTTTTGAGCTTTAAATCTTTCTTGTGGAGAATTGAATTAAGAATCTAGAGGGGGGGAAATTTCAAAAAAACTTAATTTTATTCTTTAAAAAATTGTTAATTAGGAGTAGGTACAAGATAGAAGGAAAATCTAAATTATTAATATCTCTAAGGTGGAATTAACATGCACTAATCGTAATGGTGAGATTGTTTTAGCAAGAAAACTTAACCATGTGAAACATTTTTTTTCTTAAAATTGTAAAAATTGCATTTAGAAATGAATCCTACAAGTTATTTTTTCAAGAAGTTGCTCCAATTGCCCGAAAAGCAAGATTGTCCATTACTTTCTCATAACAAATCCAAATGGAATGAATAAATGTTTTCCATGTAGGCAAATATATAAACTATGAGAAAAATAAATAAATAAATAAATAATTCAAAATTTTGAAACTTTTTTTTGCTGCCCCCTCCCCCCCTTCTCCCCCTGTGTTGACTTGATTTGGGCATAACTTTTGTTCCCAGGCACCGATTGAGAAAAAAATTATATTCCCATGAAGTTGATTAGTTTTTCTATCATCAAAAAAAGTTTCAAAAAATCAAGACAAAAATTGAGACCGTAGGTACATGTCCAAAATCTATCTTGTCATGCGAAGGGACAAATGGTCCTTTAGGGGTTAATTAAGAGTTTGATTGTTTGTGTGCATTAGAACGCCTATCCTTTGATATTGACCCTTAAACGTCAAAGTGTACATTTTGTGTCCAATAGATGACAGAGAATCTTTATGTAGGATAGAAGTGAAATTCTTCATCCTTGGAACTTTGTGTGGAAAGGGGAGATCTTCTACCATGGTTTGACTTCCAATGAGTGCTTTTGGATTTTTTTTACACCATTGATTCTATCAATAGCAAAATGGATGATTTCCATGGTCATTAGGTCATTCTTCAAGGGTTGAGGAGAACTGAATTTTATATTACTCTAAAAGCACTCCACCAAAGAGCTTCAAAACGGGTATGCCAGACATCACGAGTTGTGTGTCAAAGAAAAGATTGGCCCCGCCTAATTAAAGTGCATATATGTAAAAGTAACAAGAGTTGTTGAGTGACATCTATAAAACGACCTAAATCCAAGCATAGTTGGACACAAAGAAGACATGTGAGGTTGCAAGACTAATTGTCACGATCATGAAAGCAGTTTTTGCGAATGCCAATCTCTGGTGCGCAATAGAAGCTTCTGGTTTGTTGCTTTTGGGTGCTTCCGAGACCACTTGTGTATGTGTCTATAGTTCACAATAGGTGCATCTAAGCAGTTGTTTCCACAAATTTGTATTATAATCATACAAGCTCAGAAAAATATGAAACTAATTTTGTGGTTTTCTTAAACCATGTTCCAGCAAGTGCACATCATTTTTTTTTATTGTACTTACCTATAAGATTTGCAATCCTTGAACAAATGTTACTTTCCGGTACGTCTACTTTACCGGGGCCCCACTAGCACATGGTACGAAAGCCAAAAAAAAGTTAGAAATCCCGATTTCCAAGGTGCAAAAATAATAAACCACGGCAATGGCTATGGGAGCTTTTGAAGTTTTGAACATGTATGAGAGATCCTAGAAGCTCTTTTGAATTACAACATTGCCCGCTCCTCAACCCGCCCGGACACTATTCTAAAAAGCCATTGGAATCTTGTTTTTGCCATCTTATCATGGAACAAGTCAAAACTTGTGGGCACTATAGGTTCATGTGTCTTGTTCACATTGTGGTGTGGCTTGCATTGAAAAAAGACAAAAGATGTAACTAGTGGAACACTTATAAGTAAACTCCCTAAACACGCCAAACCATTTGTCAAGACAATATGGCACACCTTGGTGGAGATGCTTTTATATCGTAACGTTAACATCCTCTTTCATATTTTGTCACAATAAAATTTTGTATATCAAGCACATGAAATTTCCAATGGTTTAATCAATTGACTAAGGTAGGGGGTCCATAAAGTGATCATTTGAGCATTGAAATTGAACTTTGGAGAGGTAAAACATCTTGAAATATTTTTCAATAAATTTTTGTTGAAAGACAAGAGAAAATGACATGTGGCTCAAGTTGTTTCATTTTTTTTGGAGCTTTGTGGAATTAGTTATGAAATTTTGAAGTTGAAATGTCGTAGGGCTCTAAAAACGACCATTTCCTAGAGAATGTACACAGTTTGTACATTTTTGTATATTGAAGAAAGCAAAAATGTACCTCTATTTCATGTTTGGTTCAAAATACCCGTCGGAGATTGAGCCTCCTACCCTAAGTTACAATGAATGATCCAAAAAAAAATTTCACAAACTAAGTTGCAATGCAGCAATGCCATGCAAGTGAACTTGAAATGTTTTCCTTTAGTTGTACCAATGGACTTCAATTAGAACAAACTCACTCACCGAGGGCCAACTTTGGAGACATGGAAATGATACCATATACCTACTTTTGGATTGCTATCAAGGCCAAGAGAAAATACACCCCTGGTTGGTGGCAGCGTGAAAACCAAGGTACCTATCATGGTACCTATCATGGTTTCAAATTTTGATTGATTTGAATCACATTATTTTGTAGAATTGTATTTCTTGTTACTACAATATTGTACTCGATGGTTGGGGTTGATATATCCTGCCAAATAATTGCCCTCTATACTATTATTATTGGTATTCTAAGAAAAAATTTACACAAAATAATACATTTAGACTGAAAATGAGGTGGAGTGAACAAATTTTAAAAATGAACCTTATTCTTATTTTATATATGAGACTAGTGCATGATTGCCAGCCTCGAAACAAAATTTCTTTACTTATGAAACAAAATGAATTCATTACCCCCTAAAGGACCATTTGTCCCTTCGGGGGACAAGGTAGGTTTTGGGCATGTACCTATGGTCTCAATTTTTGTCCTGATTTTTTGAAATTTTTTTTGAAGATAGAAAAAATAATTAACTTCATGGGAATATAATTTTTTTTCAATTAGTGCCTAGGAACAAAAAGTTACGCCCAAAACAACTCAACACAGAGGAGAGGAGGGGGGGGGGGRGGGGGGGAAAGAAGGGGCAGCAAAAACAAGGTTCAAAAATTTGGATTTTTTTTTTTGAATTTTTTTTCTCATAGTTCATATTCTTTTCTATGTGGAAAGCATTGATTCAATATTCCATTTGGATTTGTTATGAGAAAGTTATGGGCAATCTTGTTTTCCGGGCAATTGGAGAATCTTCTTGAAAAAATAACTTGTAGGATTCATTTCTGAATGCAATTTTTACAATTTTAAGACAAAAAAAGTTCCACATGGTCTAGTTTGAATGCTAGAACAATTTCACCATTGGGATTAGTGCATTTTAATTCCACCTTAGAGATATTAATAAATTAGATTTTCCTTCGATCTTGTGCCTACTTCTACTTAACAATTTTTTAAAGAATAAAATTTAAGTTTTTTTTAAAGTTTTTTTTTCCCCTAGATTCTCAATTCAATTTCCCATCATAAAGATTTAAAGCTCAAATCTTTGTAGTGCAAAAAATAAAAGTTAAGAAGGTACAAAGTCAAATAATCTAGTCCAGCAATGTATTGCAAAACTTGTTTTTTTCACTTCAAATGCAGATATATTGCAATTTGTGAGTCCAAAAATTCTGAAATTTTTTCCACACATCCTCATACTAGTTAGGTATAAGATCTTGTGGTTAGATGTGCAAAAAAAAGAATTCCAACTTTTTTACTCTTTGCTATAGAAATGATAGTTTTGAGTTTTCTTCCACAAAAAAAAGGCCACGGTCCTTTATGGGTTAAAAATTTCCTTTTAAATATGGATCTATTCTTCATTTTTTACAAAATTAAATTAAAAATTTCAAATAATCCTTTTTAGCTACTCAAAAATTTAGAATTTTTTTAAAAATGATATACTTCTCCTTCCACAAATTTGTTTCTCTTGTCCATTGGCTTATAGGAAAGCTAGAAGAACACATCATTCATTCTACTTAAAAGTTTTAGGAAAGAAATATAACAAAAATTGAAGTAATAACGAGTTGATGGAAAAAAAATCTTGGCTCATGAAATGCTTTAAGGCTTATTTAACCCTTGAAAGACGGATTGGTGATCGTGGAAATTATCCCTTTTCTTACCACGTGAATCAATGGTTTAAAAAAAATCCAAAGCACTCATTGGAAGTCAGACTATTCTAGAAAACCTCCTCTTTTTACACAAAATTCTAAGGATGAATGATTGTGCTTCTATCTTACATAGAAAATATCCTTTGTCATTCATTAACCAAAAATGGCCGCAACATCATTTAAGGGTTAAATTTGCTATATGAGATTTGAAAGACGCTTTAAAAATGGAAATAAACATTTTAAATTTAAATATACAACATCTAAAACAATATTTGTAGTAAAATTCAATTCATAAACAATTATTGCTTGTTAGTAGTTGGATTTAAAGTTCACCACCTTTGAATACCAAGATTTGGTAGTCATTTGGGCAATAAATGAATTCCCAATCATGTTTTTTCAATCTTTTTCCAAACTACTATTTTTTAACACATTAATACACACCATTTAAAACCATTGACCCTATAAATTTTAAATTGAATAAAAAAATAGAAAAACAAATAGAATACGTGTCTACACGTGCAATACAATGCTCCAAATTTCATTGATAAATACAAAAATATATTGATGAACAGTGTGTTTAAATTCATGCAATTACACAAAACACTTGAAATCCATTGTATGTAAATGTAATCCAAAATATCTTCAATTATCAAAGCAAACAACTTAATACAAGAAACTCAAGTATAAGGCCCATTCTTTATAAGTACGTAGGATTTAGACTAGTAAACAATAGATGGATTAAATAACTATAATCCATAGACAATGGATGATACACATTTCTAAAGATACTTTGCTTGATATGAAATCATTATAGGTCTACTAAACTTGCTTCTAAATATTTTTAATAATCACTATTAATAGTGTTAATTTTACTACTAATTTTGAGCCAATAAATGAATATATATATATATCAAATGAATGTACTTATAGGTATTGGAATTTTTGTAAAGCTATTGTAATTAATTCCTAAAATGCTATAGTGTTCTAAGGGCACAAATGATGGCATTTTTTTTGTAATAAAATAATTGATAAAAACTAATCATGTTGTTTTTGAGGGAGTTGACCATTAAATCTCATTTTCAGCTCAATTTAGTACATCTCTTAAACTTCCAATTGTTTGCAAAATTAGAAAAGGCATTATAATAGTTAACGACAATGAATTTTTTTTGTTGCTTGCCCAAGGTTTCAAATGTTTTTCTCGTGATTTTAACAACTTCTACTATCATTAAAAGAATTGACATGTGAAGTTTAAAATTGTTAACCCCTAAATGTCTAAGGCACCTGAATGTGGCGTCGACAAAACTTTGAAGTTGAAGAAAACCCAACTAAATTTTTATTTTTAGAAGTTTGTATTTTTTGTAGATGCCTATTAAGGTCTAGCTTTAGCATCAAAAATCCAATCTAGAAAATAATTGACTATAATTTTTCTACTCAAGATTTTGTGCAAAGGTACCCTCTGTAATCTTGACTTTTCCTAGTGTTGAAAGCTCACTTGGAAATGAGCCTCAAATACACTAGATCTTGGAGACAAAATCGCATAAGACATTCATTTAAGGAAAATGTAGAGTAGATTTTGAGAAGCTATAAATTGATTGGGGTTGTACATGTTGGGCTTTGTAACCTCATATATTTTGATTGACAAACTTTTTAGATTCACCATGCAAAAAGTGGATTGAATTTTTTTTGTAGTTTTAACACCCTCTAGGTTAAACATTATATTCTTTCAACTCATAAGTGATATTGTTGTGTTTTCTTTTCCAATGATATCTCTAACATGTCTAGTTTAAATTTGTACGGTTACAATCCAAAAAAGTTGATACAATTTATTAGAATATTTTTTTGGTTCAACTTGGAGCAAATTTCTAGAAGTTGAAAACAAGCTCCGCCTATCTCCACTTCAAAATCTGGATGCTGTGCTTGTAACAGTGTATGGATTGGGCTTGCTCTAACATAGACAAAAGTCTGTTCAGTTCTACGAAATGTTGGGAATTAATAACTGAAGTTCCGGTAGTATTCTGCCCTATCCCCTGTAATTGGGGGTCAGTAATAAGTTAATTAATAAGTTAATTAATAAGTTACGGTAAGTTAGGACGGAAGTTGATTGAATGATTTGATTGCATTCACAAACTCTGACTAAGATCTCAGTCAGTGTCAGCCTCCGGGAAATCGGCAACTGTACAGGCAGGACGTTAAATCCTCCATTTGAAGTGGGCCGAGAAGGATTCACCAGAGGTAAAAGTAAAAAGAAAACCCCCTATTTTGAGTTGTGTCTAGGGTATGGTTTAGGCTTCTCCTAGATAATTTGGGGTCTCTGATTGCAAATATGTATTCAGAATTTTTAGAAAATCAAATTATATGAAAAATAAAAAATTCTAGCGTTTTTATCCAGGGTAATTCCAACCAAATGGGCCCACTTCGAATGGAGGATTTATCGTCCTGCACCATGCAATACTAACAAAGTCTGGAATGACTGACGCAAACCCCCATGACTAAGGAAGTCACCAAAATTCTATGATTCTATGACCAATAAGGTGAAAGCACCCGAAACCGTTTATTTAAGCAATTTAGCATAGCTCGAGGCAATTTTTCTAAAAATAGTATTTTGAAATATTAGCTAGTGATAATCATGAATATTAAAAAGAAAACATTAGATTTTTGGATATTGTAGGTAATTTCTATGATTTTTTGAAGTCCTCGATCACTATACCACTAGAATTGTCCTATAGGTGTACCTAAATCTAAACATTGACAAAATCAGCAGTCATTCACATGTATTAGCAAATTAATAACAAGTATTTGGAAGACACATTCACTACATCCAATGGATGCAATTAGGTGTAGTCTATGGTACATGAATGGGAACATGAACGCTAATGGGTGTTTCTACCTTAGGTGTATTTTTTTTTTTTATAGTTAACAATAAAGTCATCCGTTGAACCACTATGGCATCCTTACATGATTAACCCTTGAACGCAGTTGTGGACGTTTAGTGTCCTCTAGATGATTGAGAATAAAAAAGAATTGCAACTTTTCATCCTCGGTATTAAGAGTGGAAAGGCAAGATCTTTTCTAGTACTTTGATTTTGATGAGTGTATTTGGCTTTTCAAAGTATATGATGTCACACGGTATCAAAAATGCATGTTTTCCACGGCCATCGGTCTGTCCTTCAAGGGTTAATCCTTGAACAACGCAGTGGACGTTTTGCGTCCAATGAATGACACAGAATCAAACTGTACAGAAGTGCAACTATTCATCCATGGAATGAAGGGTGGAAAAGGAAGATCTTCCATAGTACTTTGACTTCCATTGAGTACTTTTGGATTTTTTTAACCCCTAAATGCACAAAATGCGTTTTTTTGGCAACATAGAGATTTTGGGCAGCTTACTACAAATGGGGTTTTCATCATTTTTCTTTGAAATTTTCACGCAACATATGCCCGAGGAGTAGCTTTAAGAGCCAACAATTTTCATAACTTTTGACTACATAGTTAAAAAGTTATTGTATGATATGTAGTTTTCAGTACTTTGCGGGTAGCTTGGGTAGCAAAATAAACTTCTTTAAAAATTATTATTTTTTTAAAATAAAAAATTTGAAATTGGTTCTTTAGATTTTAATCTAAGTGAAAAGCTTTAAATCATTCCATTTTGATCATTGAGTCAAAAGTTATGAGGAATTTTAGTTTGAGGTAGTTTGCTGGTAGTTATAGAATCTCTACTACATAAGAAAGTTTGAAATCCATTATTTAATTCAATTTTTAATATTTTTGGGAAAAAATGAAAACACTAGGTGTAAATTGTTTATTAAAATTTTTAACCAATGTGGACTGGCATTTTTCAATTCCACAACTAAATCGTTTACAATTTAGTATTTTGAGTCACTTCTACTGCATTCTATTTACTATTTTTTCCTATATGTTGTACCATTCCAAATGACTTGGAATTTTTCAAGCATGTAACCAACTTGACTTGAAGAATGAATCCAAAGAGTAACCACCATTTTGGACATTTTTCATACAAATGTGACCTTTTGAAGTGCAGCTGCTCGGTTTAGTGCAAGGCCAAAAAAAGATAGAAATTTAGAATTCACTAAGTAAGTGTCATTCACATGTGTCAGCGAATCACAATCAAGTTTTAGAAGACACATTAACTACATCCAATGGACGCAATTAGGTGTAGTCTATGGTACATGAATGGGAACATGAATGCTAATGGGTGTTTCTACCTTAGGTGCATTCCCTTTTTCTATAGTTAAGAGAGAAGTCATTCGTTGAACTACTATGGTCCACAACGTCCTTTTTTTCCACGTCTTTTTGATCCAGTGTTCTACAAGAGCTTACGATTACATGTGTCAAAAAATGTTTTTCTTTTCTAAAATTTGGTATTTGTATTTGAAATGGCAACTTTGGAGCCTTTGTGGCAAAACATAGTCAACACCATTTAGAGGTTAAACTAGTGATTCCCACGGTATCAAAATCAATGATTTCCACAGTTACCAGTCCGTCTTTTAAGGGTTAACTCTAAAAGGACACAAGGGGTCCATGTCAGATTCATCATTTCTGAAAGTGTGGGAACAATTGGTATTAAAATATTCAAAAGAACTCATTTGAAGTCAAAGTACTCTAGAAGATCTTCCCTTTCCACACAAATTTCCAAGGATGAATAGTTGCACTTCCGTCCCACACAAACATATATTTTGTCATCCATCAGAGACTAAACGTCCACGGCGTCCTTGTTGGGTTAAGTTACTCCCTCTCCGTTTGTCTCAAAATAAATCCATGGTTTCTTTTATCTTTGTTTTTGGAACACAAACAAGACGACATTTCACTGCAGGGGTCAAATCCATCACTAACTTAGCACTCATTTAACCCTTAAAAGATGGACTAGTGACCATGGAAAGCATCCATTTTGATATCCTGGTTTGATAAAATCATTTGGAGTCAAAAAAGTGTACAATAAATAGGGGAATTAAAGGGACTCACACTAATTAATCAACATTTCACACTATACAAATCTCTACATGTAGTTGTTTGGTCCCCTTAATATACCTATTTAGTGTAGAAGATCTTCCCTTTCCACATGAAATTCAGAGGATGAATAGTTGCACTTCTATCCTATGTAGAAAGACTCTTATCATCCATTAGATACAAAACGTCCGCCTCGACTGTTTAAGTGCTTAAGCAATTTTGGAGCTTATCCTCAATAGTACAAGGTGGTGGAATTTTTTCCTAGGTTGCAAGATAGGAAATATGAGAATTGCAAGTTTTGAGAATTGTATTCTCCTAAATCAAAATTACAGGGAATTTTGTGAGCCAAAAAGTACTTTTCACCAATAGCCAATCATATCACTCTAGAGGCTTCCAATTCTAATCATTCCAAAACTATTTTCTTGCTTGATTCTTCATACTTTCTTGCTTACTACTATGGGACATGAGTCATAACTGTATGTGTCTAAATCTTCAAAAGGACCAAAAAAAACATACATTCAAAGCTTTGGTTGAAAATATTGTACCTTACTTGTTGGGTATTGGGTGAGGTCGACAATTGGTGGCCTACCTCAAAAGCAGGGCTTTTTTTTTTGACTTTTTGGTGCCAAATTGCACTTGAAAAAATAGTTTGGCTAAAAAATGCCAAAAAAAATGTCAAAAAACTTGGATGAAATCGCCAAACAACTTTGAATTTTAAAAAAATCTTTGATGAAATTGCCAGATTGTGGATGAAAACCATAGTATACATCCAATATGTGGATGAATGTTGTAATTTGGAGCACCACTGTAACATTTAATGTCGCCACTGTGGCACTTTGTAAAAAATGAAAAAAAAAGCCCTGCTCAAGAGGAAAATCAACTTATGGGCCGCTTTTACATCGTAAGGCTAGGCCATGTCCTCTTGAGGCTAATAGCACAAAATTTCAACCCCTTTCAAACTTGAAATTGTCCTCAAGTACTCACATGAATAAGGTTACAATATGGGCCAATTCTCCCATATGTAAAGTCCTTGAGGCCAAGAAGCCAGGCTGAATTGGCTCCGCATCGAGATGTAAAGCGACCCTAAGTTTATGACTTAGTCATAGTACCTCGAATTTATTTTGAGACAAAGAGAGCATACCAGTAGTGATGAAATACATAACAACACGACAACCGTGTTAAGCGTGACGAAATATCGGCAGATTTATTCGTGCAAGTAAAGCTACATTACCTACTGTGGCTTGTGTAGCTACACCCCATTTTGTTGGTGAAGTGAGCATCTCTGAAACGTTTCCAAAGTTCTGAGTGTTTGCATTTTGAAGATCCAGGAAATTGGAGACTAGGATGGTTGTTGGAGTGGTGGCAAATCTATTGTGTAAAGCCTTCAAAAAGAAGTACATGTGAAAATCTTTACTATCTTCATAGAATTAAGGCTACCTAAAAATATGGAAGCAATTAAAGACACTAAATTTGACTTCCCACGATGATTGACATATATGTGGTCACTTTTAAAAAAAGAATGAAAGAAAATTAGTGAGTGTCCACTCACCAGATGAGATTTTTGTCATCCAAAGGACAATTAACGTCCTCCACGTCATTCAAGGGTTAAACATGAATTTAATTACCCTCATCCCCAAGAGGACGGAGGAGCATAACAGAATGACAATTTTTGTATCTCAAATTTTTTTTCCACAAGTTAGGGCAAACAAACATCTTTGAGTTCCATCTGCTTTTAATGAACAAAGAAAGAGATTGACATATTGTTATATGTAATTATTCCACCACAAAACAAAAAAATGTATTGCTTACACTCCACTTCATGTACATCAAAAGCCTACATATACATCAGCTGTGAGTTTTTTCCCAGGTCAAGTGACATCATCACAAAAATGTTCTTATTTACTTTTCAGAAAACCATATGTCATTAACACATTTTAATATTTAAAGTATTAAAAGTGTTAAAAAAGAAGCGTTAAAAAGTGTTATAAAGTGTTGAAGTTTTCAAATGTTTCCCAATCTTCACACATGAATCAAAAGATGCCTAAGTTTGCCAAGCGTGTCAAAAATCTGGAAAGGTTTCTGTTCCATAGTACAAAAGGCGTTCTCTTCCGTATTTCATCAAAAAAAATAATGATGCACTGCCACTCCCAAGGGTGAAGCAAGACCACCAATAAAATTCAATCATTTTTCTACTTCATGGAATCAAAGGTGCGTACTAGAGGTGGGGTGGAGCGTGACTGTCCTCTCCTCGARAAACACCTGAAAAAAGAACCAAGTCTTATTCAAAAGAGGCCTCAAAAGTTCTCTCTGACTTGTGGATGGTGGGGTTCTAAGCTTTATTAGTCAACAAGGAGAGTATAGTACTCATGTCCACTTCACAACCCTAATGGAAGTACACCCCAAACCCACAAACCCCAAACCCACAAACCCCAAACCCACAAGCTTAAAAAAATGACATTATGGATATCAAATGAACAACAACATTACTTGGTGTCAATTTTGGAAGCATTATTGTTTTTTTTGTTCTTAAGCATGAACATCACATAATCATAATACCAATTTCAGCTTTTCAAGATAGATTTGTCACCATTCCATTGGATAGTCCAAAAAGCATTATAACTCATAATGCAACCCCTCTTCTTCCTACACCTTTAGATTTGCAAAAAGTACAAATATGGACGTCTCTGATGAACTGTTCGACATGGCATCATGTCCCATAGTGCTCTCGAGCCTCCCGGTTTTCAAGCATTATCATAAACATCATTGCCACTCCATTTTCATATTTCTATKAGCAGTTTGCACGTCTCACAACACCTGCAGCTTTCAGCTTAAACTTCACATATAATCATGAAATTAAACTCTACGTAGTGTACACTGCAAGCATAATTGCTATCACCATTTCTGGTAATTTCAGTCCACTTTGCAATTTGCACGCGTCCTGCACCACTTTCAGCTTAATTTCAAACACACACCATCATCTCCTTTTTATTTTTTATTTTATTTTTTTATTCTGTACATTGCAAGTACACTTAATTGCCACTCCATTTTCATAACTTCAGTCGCACTTTGCACGTCCATCTCACAGCAACCCATTCAGCTTAATTTCAAACACACATCATCATCTCCTCTTTTCTGTACTGAGTGTGCGTTGATTGTAAGCATAAATAATTGTAAGCATGATTAATTGCCACTCCACTTCCTTAAAATTTTCAGTGAGTCCCACATTGCACGTCTTGCATCCCCTTTCAGCTTAATTTCAAACACCATCCATCATCACAGTTTCTGTACCTTTGCTGCTGCAAGGAAATGAAAACTCCGCCCTACGGTACGCGCCCCCCCTGCAGGTCCAACAAGAATGGGGAGTCGCCTAGATACTGAGGCCTCAGGATCTGCATGTCAAGAGCAGTAGTTGCTCGCTGGAACTCATGTTCCTCCGCTGCTGTCCTACCCACCATCACGTTTGGCATGGATGGCATGGAATCGTAACTGCGTGTGTTTTTCCCCACACCAATGCAATGTTACCCAAAGGGTAAAAAAACAACAACCAAATGAACAAACCAACGAACCAACGAATGGACGAACGAATTGATGAACGAACAAACAAACAAATTGAAGAATGAACAAACAAACTAATGAATGAACGAATCATCAAGTGGACAAAGTAATGAACGAACAAACTAACAAACAAAAGTTGGCAAAGCGCACCTTGTATTGACACGTAGAAGAGGCAAAAATTGCACACTCTATTCCAGGTTTAAAGCTCACTGGCACCCTCAGTGCAACAGATATGAATTTGAAGCTCCCCCAAGGCATTTCTTAATAACAGGGGCTTGAGAGCCACCATGGCCAATAAGGTAGGAGGTCCATAAAGCGCCCACCTAAGGGCCGAAGCTGAATTTTGGCAAGGTGAAACTGTTTGAAATATTTTTCTGCTTCATTTTTACATTGCAAAGGCTGTCGTTCGTTGCCTTCATTTTTGTATCTGTTCAGAGAGGTTAATCGCGAGGGTAGCGCTTCCACTTTCGAATCCCGTAGAGTCTTTACTCTTTACCACCGTTCTCCATCTGTAATAATACCTTGAAAGCTAATTCTTCATAGTTCTCTACTTGCGTTCGTTACTTCCCTTTTTTATAATTAGAAAGCTCTTGTTTTCTCTTCATTCACGGAAGTCGAAGGCAACGAGACAGTGTAAACCTTCGTCACACCTTCCACTCATGGAACTCCCGACAAACTAACCGCTATCCATCTGGAACAATATGAGGATTTTACCAAAACTATTAGTAGTAGTGGTAGTATTGTGCAAACAAAATTAATTCTCAGCAAAAACGTTTAATTTCCTGGGATTTTGCGGGAAGGTGATAAGGAATGATGCTCTTCTGAAGGTTTGAACGCCTATGAATTCTTTTGTGAAGGTTTGAATTCAAATGAATGCTTTTCTGAAGGTTTGAATGCCTTTGGTACTGCAGGAGCCCCACATTGATCAGAATCCTTACAACGGCTTCATCTACACGTCGTTCCAGGAACGAGCGACGTTCATTTCCCACGGCAACACGGCGCGTCACGCCAAGCAAGTGGGCGAGCACAAACTGGCCACCATCTGCGGCATCATCGCCTCCGACGAGAAGCGGCACGAGATCGCCTACAGCCGCATCGTGGCCAAGCTCTTCCAGCTCGACCCCAACGGAGCCATGCTCGCCTTCCAGGAGATGATGAAGAAAAAGGTAACGAACTCCCATCAAATCCTTTAGCAATTTCTGGGTTGAAATGATAAMGTATGTGCTGCTGTACTAAATTCTTGAGCCGTTGTTGTGGGTAAAAATGCTTATTGTAAATGATTGATTGCTTCGAGAGTACCGCACCCTGACTGCTTGCAATTTCGAGCTTCACTCAGCAAAACCAAGTGAAGAACTGTATCATTACTAAGCAACAAGACAAACGTTCTAGCTCCACAGTGACCTTCTGTAGTAAGCAAAGAATGATCAATATCATACTTCTCCACAGCAATATTCATTCTCGAGCAGCCGCTTCCTTGATCACYGTAGCAACTGTTCATGCGAAACGAATCCGAAATCCTTTTCGACGCAATCAATCTTGGACTTCGTCGTGACAGCTTCTGCAAACCCACGATCACACTATGAAATGTTTAGAAAAAATTCTTAACTCTATGTGCCAATTCCTGACTGAAATCTTTTTTCGAATTTGGTTTCTGTAGTAATCTGACATTCGTCTATAGTGGAATAGAGTGCAATTCTTAGTCTGAAACTGCTCTAGAATGCTACGACTTGCATACGAGATTTGAGCAATTGGAAACTCTCTGAATTCTTGAAAATTCTGTTGGTGAAGATCACCATGCCTGCGCATCTGATGTACGACGGGGAGAATGACCGTCTCTTCGACGACTACGCCTCAGTGGCACAGAGGTGTGGGGTGTACACGGCGCAGGACTACGCCAGCATCATGGAGCATTTGATCGCCTTCTGGGACATTGAGCACTTGACAGGTGATTTCCATTTCTGTAAACCCCACATGAACAAAAGAAATTGGCAACAGATCTATGTTGATTTTACTCTGAATCAAGCGTCCAACAAGCATTTTTCTCGTCCATGAATTCTATTGGTAAAGTGCTTTATGTTTTTGAAATGAATACGTACTCATTGCGCAAGATTTTGGAGTGGTTTTGGAGTGTCACATTTTGGTAGGTGTCGATCATAATTAGGGTTCGGTTGCCTTTTGTTCGAAATGTTTCTGTTGAAATGGCACAGATTTGTGCACTCGTACAAAAATTGGCAAAAACCCAGCTCGGGAAACATGGCAAAAGTGCATGGTAATAGGTGCTCCTTGCATTAGACTTTACTCCGCCATGTGCAGTGCAAATTCATGGACTCCCACAGGTCTGTTACTGGCGTTTCTCCAGGTGTTGTATCTGTCGTTCCCCATTCAGGGTTTTTTTCCAAAATTTTTAAACCTAAACCATTCCTTATTTTTGAACGTTAGTAGAACCCCATTTAAATTACTTGTTGGGTCTTGACCAAAGGGTGGAATAAGCTTCTGCATCAACAGAAGAAGCTACCATAAGAAAGTCCCGAGTAACCATCTTACTCAAAAAGCAAGCCAATGCTACAAGCACACAGCCTCTCATAGAATCGCTCCTCGTTTTTTGTGTCGTTTTTTGCGTCGTTTTTTGTGTCGCATTAAATGCATCATCAAGAAATTTTGCATCCATGTGTTTTGGGGGCATACGAAAACGGCCAATTTTATTAATGTACGAATGTTTGTACGTGTTTTGACAGGGTTGTCAAGTGAAGCTCAGAAAGCGCAGGACTTCGTGTGTAGGCTGCCTGCTCGCATTCACCGACTGGCCGAGAGGAGTCTGAGYCGAGCGAGCGGGGAAGATCCTCAGAAGAAGAACAAGAAGAGCTTCAGCTGGATCCACAACAGAGAGGTGGAGTTACTCTGAGGGAGGGAGGGAGGGAGAGCCCTTTCAATTGTGAGTACCTCACTAACATATGAGTGGTCAAATTTCTTTTAGTTTTGTTGAGTCTGAAAAGAGGATTCCAATGCACTTTAGTACGAGTGTTTTGGATGATCTGTGGGTTTTTGAAGTGTTAGATTGTGGTGTCATGTTTTCATTTTAAATTTGGGTTGATTCCAGCACACTATTATATGCATTATTTAGTTACCTAATTATGAATCGTGATCGTTGAAATTTTGAAGTAGTATGGCCCCAATTTTAGGTGATTTTTTTAATCATGAGTATTGCATCGACCAGCAAGGTATCAAACTAATGGAAAAATCTTTGATTGTGAGAGAGCTTAGAAATATCTCATTTCTCGTAAGCCACATGGTAACTTRGACACCACTTGCATTGAAACTGGTGATGCTTCAACTCATGGCTGAAGAACCACTAAGCTAATAAATTCTCTACTTTTTTTTTATAGATTAGATAACCTTCTTGAAAATTTGGAAAAATTCTTAAACAAAATGTCAGAAATTACTACACGTAATGTCAACTTGTTCTTCTAAATCCTAAACACTCAAATCATATAAGATGGACACTCTTCTTATGTAATCGAAGAGCTCGCAACGAAGGAAGAGGAGTAGATTCCACTCACTAAACCTTTTGTGTGACGACCCAATGTGAAAGAAATTATCACTGAATTTAATCGACACTAAACATGTCTTCATGGAGTGTAATTAACGAATGATGTAAGCTTATTTTAATTTGAGAAAACTGTAGCTTAAACTAACTGATGATCTCTCTTTGCTTGAGGTTCAACAACCGCCGAATTGATGTGAACTTAAATCTCCTCCAGCCATAGCCATTGCCGCCATAGCCGCCATAGCCATAGCCATTTCCTGTGGAGAATTTTTGGACTTGCTGCTTAGTAATGTTACAACTCTTCCACTTCGTTTTGCTGTGTGAAGCTCCAACTCTTGAAGCAATGAAGCCGGAAGATACATTGAAGATCCATTGAAGTTCAAGTTTCTTTCTCCTTTCACGACAGCTGAATGTACAGAAACCGTAAAATGAAATGCGACAGCAAGCGGCAGCATGAAATGGGCAATTCTCAGATTCTCCAGTTGATTGAAGTATCACAAAAATTCATTATAAAACAGTATTAGAATGACTACGGTAATTGATCATATGATCAACTGAAGTAATGGTAAATTAGGTGATATTTAATTGCCTCAAATCATCACTTGAGCTTTAAGAGCTTAGCTTCAGTTTTGGGTGTGAGGTCTGCTGTTGATTTTGGTAGAGTTGACGCATGTGCCAGTTGAGAGGTAATATACTAACACCTTAATTAAATATGCTGTAAGTGATACTCTTTTTGTCTACCAGAGACGGCAATGATATTGCACTTCGTATGTAGACATATTTGTTGGTGTGGAAATTCTCATGGTTCTTACTAATATGTGTCAAAAGTTTTTTTTAATTTTTTGACGTCATAGTCTTCAGAATCGGGTGTGAAATGCAAAAGAATCTTACAAAATAAGTTCTTGTTATGTGAGATAGGGATATCAGGATTCAGGGCTTTTTTTTTTGGCTTTTTGGTGCCAGATTGCACTAGAAAATATAATTTGGCTAAAAAAAAGTCAAAAATAAAGTCAAACAACTTGGATGAAATCGCCAAACAACTTTTGATTTTATAAAAATCGTAGATGAAATCGCCAGATTTTGGATGAAAACCATACTATACATCCAATATGTGGATGAATGTTGTAATTTGGAGCACCACTGTAATATTTAATATTGCCATTGTGGCACTTTGTAAAAAATGAAAAAAAAACCCTGATTCAAGTTGAGAATCTGTACACGAAATAGTGGAATTAGGTTTCCCCACTACTAAATTCTCAACAATTGGACACTAAATAAATATTTTGAAATATTTTTAGTTAGGTTTATATGATTGAAAGTCATTGTACAAGAATGCATTAGTTTTGGATTAGGTTTTGTTGTAATTAGGACTCATGAACTTCCATGTGCACAAATGGAAATACTTTTAGAAATATATGTTGAATTTGATAACTTATATAGGAACTTGGTTGATGTAAGGCAACCTAATTGCATTTTATTTTGTGTACTTCATAACTTATAGTTCCAAGAGCCCATCGTATCTTAGCTATGAGTGGACCAAGGCAATGTAGGTCAAAGATTGTGCAATAGTTGTGCTAGTATCAAGATGTTTAGGAGTATATTTTGTAATTAGGAAGACAGTAGATTCTTATCATGAAAAATTACATGCAAAAGTCTGACACGCAACATGACTAGGTCTAGTTATTATCCACTAGTCACATTGGACACAAGTGATATTTATAGTCATATGTGTGAGGGGTGTAATTACCTTCATTAAGCCAACATGGTGTATAGGTTGACTATCCTTGTACAATTTGACTTTCTCTTAAACAGCCCACACAAATAAAAAATAATCCTATGTGGCATGTGACTCCATGTAGTCATATGTTTTGGTAATGTGGCATATGACTTTTTGTAGTCATATCTTTGGTTGATGTGGAACATGGCTCTTGTGAGGCATATTTTTTTAATAGAGAATATGACTTGTGAGTCATATTCTCAATTAATGTGAATAATGACTCTTGTGATTTTTTTTGTTTAGCTAATGTGAAACATCACATGCTTGTGAGTCATTTTTTTTTGTTGATATGAAAAATGACTCTTGTAAGTTATATTTTTGGCTAATATCGCAGTTCATATGAAATGCTACTTATAATTTTATAGTGAAATGTAGTCACATTTAAAATAATATAGAGTCACATTTTTGGCATGACTATGAGCATTATGTGACTAAAGCCAATCATATTTTGGCAAAGATAAATTGTGGAATATAACTCAAATGATTGATATTTGGGATAAGTGAGTCACAATTCTTAAAATGATTTGTGTGCATGGCTTGTAATTGGGGTGATTTGTACGTAATTGGGGTGGTTGAGGTTTATAGTATCTTTTGTCATAAACTATAGTCACATTTTCCATACATTCTAAATGGACATGACGCATTTTAGTCATGCATCAACATAGTTTAACAACTAAAAAAAATTCCATCCAATTTAAATGAGTACATATGATTTTTGAATGCACAAGAGACAGTCATATGGGAAAGAGAAAGTGCATGAAAGAATGTGTCCTTTCTAAATAACATTTATTAATAACTAACATAAAACATATCATAACAATACTCTATAAATGTATTCCAAGTAAATGTATTTCCAAGTAAATGTATTTCCACATGCTTATAGGAGCTAAATTCCTTGTGAAAATGTGAAGATGTTGCCTCTTTAATGTTGCAAGTAGACTCCAATAACTTCATTCTAGTTTCTAGTGCCTCCATGTACAATCAAGGAGGTTAATTTAATGCTAATATCTTCCAATCTATAAGGTCAAACTTCATGAAATTTTTACCACATGATCTAAGACAAGTGAAGTACAAGATCCTACGGTTAGATTTTGGAAAAAATTCTTTTTTTGTTTTTTTGGATGAATGCAACAAAAATGACAGTTTTCAGTGGTTTTTGACATAAAAATGGCCTTGGGACCTTAACCTCTAAAGGACCAAGGCCTTTTTTTTTTTTTTTGTGAAAACCCCCTCAAAACTGTCATTTCTATAGCAAAGAGTAAAGAAATCTAATTTTTTTTTTTTGCATATCTAATTGTAGGATCTCACACCTAACTAGTATGAGGATGTGTGAAAAAAAATTCAGAATTTTTGGACCCATCCATTGCAAGATATCTATGTTTAAAGTGAAAAAAACAAGTTTTGCAGTATATTGCTGGACTAGATTATTTGACTTGGAACCTTTTTAACTTTAATTTTTTGCACTATAGAGTTATGAGCTTTAAATCTTTCTGTGGACAATTGAATTGAGAATCTAGGAAGAAAAAATGATTCCAAAAAAACTTAATTTTTATTCTTTAAAAATTTGTTAAATAGGAATAGGTACAAAATAGAAGGAAAATTTGAATTATTAATATCTCTAAGGTGGAATTAAAATGCACTAATCCCAATGGTGGGATTTTTCTAGCATTCAAACTAAACCATGTGGAATTTTTCTTTTCTTAAAATTGTAAAAATTGCTTTCAGAAATGAATCCTACAACTTATTTTTTCAAGAAGATGCTCCAATTGCCCGAAAAACAGATTGTCCATAACTTTCTCATAACATATCCAAATGGAATGAATCAATGCTTTCCATGTAGACAAAAATATAAACTATGTGAAAAAAAATTCAAAATTTCAAAAAATCAAAATTTTGAAACTTTTTTTTGCTGCCTCCTTTCTCTCCCCTCTCCCATGTGTTGAGTTGTTTTGGGCATAACTTTTGTTCCTCCGATTGAAAAAATAATAATATTCCCATGAAGCTAATTAGTATTTCTATTTTCAAAAAAAGTTTCAAAAAATCAGGACAAAAATAGAGACCGTGGGTACATGCCCGAAATCTACCTTGTCCCTTGAAAGGACAAATGGTCATTTAGGGGTTAAAGGTTAAAACATTGCAACCATTAAGATTGGCATTTTTCAATTCCAAGATTAAATTCATAGAAAAGTGAGCTTTTGAAGTTAGTGCTACTGCCCTATGTTTTTTGCAGGGCCAAAAAAAAGATCTTAGTGAATTTGAATGCTTATATCTTGCAATCCACGTAGAGGAAATTTTTGAATTTTTACCACATGCTCTCAAGTTAGCATACTACAAAATTCTTTAGTTACATGTGTCAAAAAAAGTTTGGTTTCGAAATTTGATACTTACACTAAAAATGGCAATTTGGGAGCATTTTTGGTGAAAACATAATCATGGAACTTTTGGCGTTAACCTTTGAACAAGGCAGTGGACGCTTTTTCAAACTGTACAATACAGAAGTGCAACTATTCATCTAAGGAATTAGGAGTGGAAAGGGAAGATCATCTACATTACTTTGACTTCCAATAAGTATTTTTGGATTATTTTAAACTAGTAATTCCCATGGTATCAAAATAGACAATTTCCAAGGTTATCAGTCCATTTAAAGGTTAACTCTTAAACGACACCGAGGCCATTTTTTAGTGGATGAATGAGTCCATTTAAAGGTTAACTCTTAAACAACACTGAGGCCATTTTTTAGTGGATGAATGACAGAGCATTTCTCTGTATAAGATAGAAATGCAACTATTCATCCTTAGGATTTTGTGTGAAAAGGGAAGATCTTCTACAATACTTTGACTTCCAATGCTTGCTTTTGAAAATTTTTAAACCAATGATTCTCACGATATGAGAATTCACGATTTCCATAGTGACCCGTTTGGTGCTTAAGGGTTAACCCTTGAACGCCACGGTAGATGTTTTGTGTCCTCTAGATGCAGAGAATCAAACTGCGTAGGATAGAAATTTCTAGTACTTTGACTTCGGATGAGTACATGTGGGTTTTCGAAGTAGATGATGTCAAAAATGCATGTTTGCCATGGCCACCGCTCCGTCCTTCAAGGGTTAATAAAGCTGAACTTCCATCGGCATGGAAATGAGCTGCTCAAGCCTCAGGCAGCTTCCCCCGGCCCTCCGCGTAACTTTGACAGGAATGAATTTAGGGTTTCGTCCCCTGCTTGCTTGCTTACCCAACTTTGCCCCTCCCTAAATTTAGGGTTTCGTCCCCTCCTTGTTCCGCCTGTACATAACTTTGCCCCCCTCCCTCCCCCTGCACTGCACCGCACTGCGCGCAAGTCTGCAAGTGAGGAATGCCGGTCAATTCAATTCCATGGAACTGATCGATTCCCTGCTGCCGCATCTAGTCTCCACTCCCTCTGCAGGACTTTCCTTCTCTTCCCTTCCTGTAAATAACTTAAATAACTGAAGTTATGTCCGCAACGCCCCCACTGAACTCCCACTGTCATTGCCTCATTGGGCCTCGGCAATTCAGCAACGGAAGGGAACTAAGTTACTGTAGCGATGCTGTGAAGAGCCACTCCCTCCGATCCCACGACGGCCACGGCAGGCGGCCAAGGCTGGTTGGGCCTGCACATTAACTGAACTGAACTTCCCACGGAACCTGCCACCTGAGGGAGGACCGCGCCGACGTCGGTCAGGGCCTGCCTGCTGTTTGTTCTGCTCACTGGCACGGACGGACGAATCTCATTAAACAAGGACGGGGCCATGGCCCGCCTGCAGTGAGTGCCCTGCCTGCGTCAGCCGGGCAACTGAGCTTCCCAGCTCCAGTGGCTGGCTTGCTGCTCCAGACGGAGGGTGGGACGGACGTCGTCACGTCGGAGACTGAAGTTACGCTTCCGCCTTGGTGAACTGCAAGGTAGCCACTGAACGCTGTGCTGTGCAGAGCAGTGCAGCCAGACACCTTTCTCATGGAGGTTCATAAATGGAGGCATGCAACTTGGGGCAGGAACTGCATTTGCCGGGGGAGGTGAAACATCTTGGAATAGTTTTCAGTAAATTTTTCGTAAAAGACAAGTGGAATCGGCATGTAACGCAAGTCGTCTCATATTTTTTGGAGCTTTGTGGAATTGGTTATGAAATTTTTGAAGTGGAAATGGCATAGGGTTTGAAAATGGAGCATCTTCTGAAATGTACATTGTTTGTACAGTGGAGTACCAATCAAAATGGCGTTTCCAAATTTGCGGTGAAAGAAATTTCAGTGCTACCAACTTTGACACCCTCCCGAGGGCTAAAACATGGGGTTTTTCTCAATGCATTTTCTTAAAATGCTCTTCTCTATGTTAATAACAGTTGTGCCAAATTTCAAGGCCAAAAGATTCACCGAATAGAAGATATTCAAAATCTACCAACATGTATAGGTGTGAGAAAAATTTCACTATTGCCAACTTTGACACCCTCCCAAGGGCTCCCGAGGGTTGAATTTTTTTTCTTTTATCATCTCTATGTTAGTGAGATGTGTGTCAAATTTCAAGTTCAAACAATTCACCCCAAGAAGCATGGTTCCTACCAACAATAGGGGTTCATATTCTATGGATGACACAGGATCCTTCTATGTAGGATAGAAGTGTAGATGTTCATCCTCAGAATTTTGTGTGAAAAGGGAAGGTCTTGCAGAGTGAGTAGTTTGACCTCCAATGCGTGCTTTTGGGTTTTTTTAGGTTTTTTCAAGCAAATGATTCACACTGTACCCAAAAAAGGTTGATTACTTCACGGCGACCAACCTGCCCATCTGGAGTTAAAGAGAAGGACTTCTCCCCTTCGGTCAAGACTCAAGAGTCAGCAAGTGACTGATTAGTGTACTACAACTCCTTCTACTAGATCGCCCCCATTTTCAATTGTCTAAAATCTTCAAAAGCTGTGCAGCTTAGAGTAAGCTTATAACTCAGTGATTGATTGGCAGATCTCAGTGTTGTAGCCTGGACTGTAGGACTTGGTCCACATATCGCTCTCGGGAGACCCACCCACCACGCTGGTAAGTAGTAGAATGATGTCAGCCCGCCTCACTGCGGTCCCATCCCTCTCCAATAAGAGTCAGTCCATTAACAGCATTGGCAGCAGCTCCAATTCGTGTCTGAAAGGACTCTTGCGAATCATCAGTCACTTATTGAGCTCAAGCTCTTTCAATACTTGAATAGTGGACGAAGGGGCGTGGCTCCCGAGGAGTCCCCTCTCACCAGATAGAGTAGCGGGTAAATTTAGACTGCGTTGGCTTGTCCGAACATGCGGTGAAGTCGCAGTCGCAGATTCTCCTKTGGAGCTTCCGGGAATTGGGGGACGCTGCAGGATATTTGTTTTTCTGCGAGAAACTGAGGACTCTCTTCACTTGGAGCAGTCCCCAAGGCAAGAAATGCGATGCAACAGGAAAGAAGGAACGAAAGAGCGGAACCAAGACCTTCAAGGAAGTACTACTACAAATGTCCTTCGCTACTGTTGGAGAGGGCTACTATATAGCGTCTTCAAGTCAAACACAGGACCTCCACCAGGCAACAGAAGCTCATGAAGTCAAGACCACGCGGGACACCCGGCTAAGCTACCCAACTTGGATTATACTTTGGTAAAACCAAATCCCCCTTGCAAATTAAGCTTAAATTCTCACCAAATCCCAGCATGAAAATCCCAGCAAGAAAACAAATCTCAGCAAGCAAGCAAATCTCCCCTCATAACAAAAACACCAGCAATGCCACTAGCTATTTACCCTTCAAGCGCAACGATCTTCAACATCAGAATTTGGGCAATGAACTATGGAAATCACTGAGCGCTCGCAGTATAAAACACTGACCTCAATATCTACAAAACGAAAGAAACAGACGAGCAGAACTGCTCGACACCCAACAGAAACAAACCCGCATAACTTATTCAATTATATCGCCATAGCCAGMRACTCACCTCCAATCGCTGCAACAAGATCCAATCAAACAACTGAAAAAACCATAACCAGGAATCATTCGGAGTGATTCTTGACATGGGGCTTGTGTTCTTGGAAATCTCGGAAATGCATTCTTGGCAGGTGGGGATCACGCTAAGCTATGATTTCGGCGAACCGAGATTGGGGATCCATGCTATCATTCGGRGGTTCAATTCTTGCAAAGTGGTTCATTAGGCTATTGTGCGTCGGCGTCGGCGTTGGGTTTAACAAGAAAGCACGAAGATTGGATTTCCACAACAGATTTTTGAGAGGTCCACGTCACGTTACATCAATCACAAAATGACATGTGGCGATGAGGTGGGGTGGCTCTGTTTGTTGGCGCCAAGGAATTAGGGAAAGTGCCATTGTGTTCAGGTGATACAGTTCTGTTTGAGCTTTAGCTGCCTATTCCTGTGACTGAAATTTTTGGTTGAGATTTTTTGGAGGAGGTTTGCTATGGTAATGAATAAAAATTCAGTTTGAGTGGCAGAATTTCAGGAATGAGGGTCATGTTTATTTTTTAATTTAACCCTAAAAGGGATGTGGGGAATCGTATGTGTAGCACCACATTTGACTTGTAGAATTCGAAGTAAGTGATTAAACATGACAAGGCCCTGTAATATATATTGGATTTCCCAAGATTGTTTTTGGTACTCTTAGAGTTTTGGGATCATTTTTTTAATCTATTTTTTGACAAAAGTGAACAAAACTTATTCATGTTTAAAAGTCTATAATCTAAGAATGATCAGAATTACTGTAGGTCAGAATTAGCCAAGGGTTAGTAGGCTATAGTGAGCGATTTCATAGGGAGTTTTGTAAGAAACTACTCCCTTTTAACCTTTATTATGGAGTAGCCTTTGTAAAATACAAAAGAAATACTGGTCTTGCTTTGAGACAAAGTGAATATTATTGTTTGGCACATAAAGTACAAATAAGTTACAAAAATGTCCWTGTTTTCAAAAGCAGAGGAGTAACTTAACTCCAGTTCTTGGGGGGCAACCAACACACACTTGGAGTTGGTTTCTTCAAGGTCTCACATTTTTTGATGACAGTGGGTAGCCCTTCAAAAGTTTTGTTTTTACAATTATAATTATGAAGGAAAATATTTTTGGGTAGTCTACCGGTATTATAGACTTTGAAATTAATATTTCAAGCGTTCAGTTGGCAGTGACTGATGACAGCAGCTTTCTGTTACTGCAAATGACACTGGAACTCATTTCAGTAGGTAAGGTTGGTACCCCCAAACCGCCACCTTTTGGTACTGTGCCTAGTTACTATTATTAGACCAGTCAACTTTTCATATTTTCTTTTGGCATATTTTCTTGTTGGCAAGTGAAAGGAGGTTTCATCGTAATAAAGAATATGACAGGAAGATCTAGTCCATGATTCTGACTTCTAATGTGTGCTTTTGGATTTTCATAACCTCTAAAGGCCCGCCATTGTCCCCTTGAGGGACAAAATGGATTTTGGGCAAGTTCCTCTTACCTCAATTTTTAGTGAAACTTTTTGAAATTTTCTCACACTATAAAAAAACTTATAAGCTTTGTGGGAATATAATTATTATTTCAATCGGTGCTTGCGAGCAAAAGTTATACTACGAAAATCCCAAATTTCAACTTGGGGGACAGAAAAATATACCTACAAAAACTTGAAATTTAATTTTTTAATTTTTTTCTTCTTATAGATTATATTTTTTGTCTATGTGTGAAGCTTCGATTCATTCGATCCATTTGGATTAGTAATGTGAAAGCTATGAACAATCTTGTTTTTTGGGCAATTTGATCATCTTCTTGAAGAAATAACTCATAGATTTCATTTTTGAATGCAATTTTCACAATCTTTCAAAAAAAATTGTTTGACAAGGTCAAATTTTCTTGCTAGAACAATGCCACCATTTGGAATTATTGCGTTTTGATTCCATCTTAGAGCTACTAATGATTTAGTTCTTCTTTCAATCTTGGACCTACTTTTACTTAACAATTTTTCAAAGGATGAAAATCAATCGGGTTTTTTTTTAATTTTTTTTCCTAGACCCTTAGCTCAATTCTTCAACCAACAAAAATTTTAATTCAAAGTCTGTAGTGCAAAACATTGCCGCAAATGGTGGTCAAAGTCATCTAAAATTGCAAGCCAATGTTCAACAAAACTTTGATTTTGATTTTTTTGATTTTGATTTTTGTAATCTTTATTTTTCTCATTTTTTATTTTTTTAAATTTTTTTAAAAACTTTGATAGCTATTATCTTAGAATCCATATGGTCAAACTTCATGAAATTTTTACCATACAATCTCAAACAAGTAAAGTAGAGGATCCTACACCTAGATTTTGAAAAATGTATTTTTTTTGTTTTCTTAAAAGAATGCAACACAAATGGCAGGTTTCGAGTGTATTTTAACAGAAAAATGACCTTGGTCCTGTAGGGGTTAAATCAATGATTCCCAAAACTGATGATTTCCACGGTCACCAGCTACACTAATGATGTTAAATAGTGTTAACTACACTAATTGATTTAAAACAGTCATAAGTTTTTACTTTTAATGAATATTTTTACCAACTATAGGTACAAAGTTTTCCCAACTATAGAACTATTAGGATCCATGCACTCCGTAAAAGTATTCATGAAGAGTAAAAACTTATAGCATTTCTAAAATAGTTAGTATGGGTACACTATTTAACATCATTAGAGTAGTCGTTTAAGGGTTGAGAGAGGTTCTACCTGTAGTATTATTTCCCTCAAAAAAAATTTGTACAACTTTTGAGCGACAAATCGCTGAAATCACCTCCCCATGGCCCCAATGGACAGGTCATGTGTGTTCATCTGCCTGACTTGAGTACCATATCTTCAGCATAGTACGTAGGATGCAGGCGTGACGACCGATCTGTGGACACACATCAGGATGATTGCAGCCAATTACGGTACAATCAATCGAGGCCCCGGCCGCCCGGCTGGGCTCTCCCTGGAGTTTGAGGAAAGCTATTGTAAATTAAGTCAAGTTATTTGTGTTCAACAAAATAAATAAAATACAGTCATGCTAACCCCTAAAGTCCCAAGGCCTTTTTTCCATCAAAGATCACTCAAAACTGCCATTTCTAAAGCAAAGAGCCAAAAAAAATTTAAATGTTTTTTGGGCATATCTAACCATAGGGTCTTGTACTAGACTTGCATAAGAATGAGTGGAAGAAATTTCACAAACTTTGGCCAAGTAGATTGCAAGATATTTTCATTTAAAGTGAAGGAAACAAGTTTTTTTGTAGCTTGCTCAACTACATTTTTTTTGCTTTGAACCTTCATAACTTATGATTTTTTCTCTATTGATTTGAATTTATTTTTTTATATGATAAAAAATTGAGTTGAGAATCTAGGAAAAAATTCAACAAAAATACACTTAATTTTTACTTGTTAAAAAATTGTTAAGTAGAAGTAGGTTCAAGATTTCAGAAGGAAACTCTAAATTGTTAATAGCTCTAAGATGGAATTGAAATACACTAACCTGAACAGTGAGATTATTCTAGCAAGAGGTCTTAACCTTGTCAAACTTTGTTTTTTGAAAAATTGTGAAAATGGAGGTTAGAGTTGAATCCTACAAGTTATTTTTTCAAGAAGATGCTTTAATTGCCCCAAATTTAAGATTGTCCATAACTTTTGCATAACAAATCCAAATGTAATGAATCAAAGCTTTCCATGTAGGCAAAAATACAGATAATTTAAAAAAAATTCAAAAAAAATTTATTTGAAGTTTTCATAAAAGTTAATTTCTGCCCGGACTCCTAAAAAAAAGGGCTTTTTGTGCCATACCTTTTGTTCTTGGACTCCAATTGAAATAAAAATTATATTTTCGGAAAGCTAACGTGTTTTCCTATCTGCTCTCAAAAATTCAGAAGATTAGGACATATATTGAGACTGTAGGAACCTGCCCGAAATCCATTTTGTCCCCCCGAGGAGGCAATGGGACTTTAGGGGTTAAGTGACGTTAGCATCATTTCAAATTAAGTTTGAGGAAAGTTATCATAAGTTCGGTTAAATTACTTGTGTCCAAAAAAATAAAATAAAAATAAAGTCAAGTTAAGTTAAGTTAAGTTAGTATCATTTCAATGGCTGTGCATTGTACTTGACAAGAGGAACGTCATGAATCAGTAGTAGTAACAATACTTGTTACTCCCTCCATCCCACTAATATAAAAGCTGCTCCCTAATCAAGCTGATTTACAGTCTTTAACAAAGTTTATCTAGTTGGCGTCAAGTTTCTAGGGTGTTAGAATGATCCATCTTCTGCAAAACCAACACCATGTATTGATGACTGGTATACCAAAGATGCAGAGCCAATTGCCAAGAATATGCACAACATTTACAGGCACGTTGCATTGGTTTTGCATCATGATCCATGCACCCATGTTGCAGTTATTTTCTTGGGGAGTACTCAGCCTCGGCATCCGCAGTGATATATTCCATGGCAGGGGAGCCCAAGTTTGCCATATCAAACAAAAGAGATGCTACATATTCAGGGAGGCACGTTTCCTAGAGCTAAGTATTTGAACTTTTTCCATGCATTGAGAGTATTGGTGATTCAGGAGAGTGAGATGGTACGGATGACCAACCCTGCACCATCATCCGTGAACAATTTGATATATCGTGGTGGTGAACAAAGTTTACATGTTTTCCTTCAGGATAGTGACATGAACACTTTGAGATCTCTCCATGCCTTGTATTGGGGAGGGGCGAGGTATACTTTTGATGGCAATTTGATACAAGGAAACGATGGTGGCGGGGACAAAGAAGGAGCTTCTACATCATCTATTTTTCCTACATCTGCTTTTTCTGGGGCTCATAGTTCCTCTCAGTACTCTGGTGCCAATCAAGGTTCTCCACATCCAATGTCCCGGGGGGAAATTGCGTCCTAAAATCGGACGTCCGGACGTCCGCATAGGGGGGATGCTCACGTCTAGCAGGCGACCGCCCAGACAGGCGGGCAACTGCGTGGACGGGGATGGGCGTACGACCGCGTGGACAGGTGGACGACGCGACGACCGCGACACGGGCGTCCCCTGTGTTTCTGATGGGCGGACGGACGAGCGGATGGGCGTACAAATGTCCAGGGACGTCCAAGGGGCAACGTCCGCGGACGCGACTCCGGACGTCCGGACAACCCTGGTGCCAATCATGCCCATAACTTGACAAACCCTAGCCCTTCATAGGCACCTGGATCTACTTCTACTAAGGAGTACTTCTCATACAAGTTTGATGAAGTATTCCGGTGGGAGGAAATGCGGAACGCGTAGATTGATCTATTGGAGGGGAAAGGTGATTTTGACTTGGCTACTTTGCCTCGTTGTATCATTGAGCCACCAACTTTGGAGGGATGGAACCGTGTAGGTGATGGGGTGCAATATGATGTTATGTGCTCACCTTGAAGAGGATCACTAAGCTATTGTTTGAAGATCTTGAGGGTGTTAGATAGTGGTATAACTTTCTTGGTTGTTTTGACTTGTTTGCTCCAAGGAGTATTTGAGTTTTACTGACTTCCTGTAACCTGTATTTGGAATGAATTGCTTTCGATCATGGATTCATGGCAAGGTCAATTAAACAAATTATTAATTGCAATGTCTAATCACATGCATCATATTTTTAGGTGCAACATTTTGAAATGAAAATTTTCAATTGACCTAACCTCTTAAATTGTGTGCAAGGGGTATGGATGGTAAAGTGTGCACCTTTCACATGAAGGCAGGCACATTGGTTGCTCATGCATATGCAGTTTTTGAACTTCAACAGCTTGTAGTGACAAAAATTAACGTTGCCTAATTCTTCACAAATATTGTTCAGTAATGTAATGAAGTTAGAGGAGCAAATTAGCTTATAGTTGTAAGCATGCTAGGGCAGGTTKCTTTTCTGTCTCGTGCTTGCTTAGTTGGTGGAGCTTGTCTATGCTACTCTATTTTAAAAAATAAAAAATGATGTGGAATTTCTAATGTGGCAAGATGATCTCGATTCTAATACTACAATTTTTGTGCAAATTTTCAAGTGCTTCTTTTGAATTGATTTTTTTTTCTAGGTAGCATTTTAACTAAATACGCAAATCAAAGTGAATCAAA